>OMLM01020273.1:33842-48566 GCA_900302695.1 Helostoma temminkii | reverse complement strand
ACTTCCATACGGAATGGGAGGAGGACTTTTTTTCACACTGTCATATTCGAAGTGCGTTTGCCTCCTCAGTCTACCATTGCTATTCCGAAGAGGGGAAATTTGGAGCGGCATTTTCCGCGATCTGATGCAGCAAAGATGCAGCACTGTGATTTGGCAAACTTCCAGAACCTCGCATCAGAGCTGGAGATGCAAGGCAAGTCGTGTGTGGAACTTGACAGTGCACGCTGCATAGAGCAGATTGAGAACAGTTTGTCAGAGTTTGACCATCGCTTTCAAGGTTTTGTTTTACTGGAGCCAGTTGCTACATTCATGTGCTGCCCTGTTCGGGAAGATGCTGAGCTTGATTCACTCCAATCAGAAATTGCAGCACTGTTTTACCTGAACTCATCTGGAGTGGAGGATGAGATTTTGACACTACAAGCTGACATTCAGCTTAAGTCCAGGACAGTTCTGGAACTTACTCACAGAGGAAAAGTATCCTAACATGAAGAAATGTGCTACCTCCTTGACTGCATTTTGTCGCAATATTTATTTGTGCGAGTCAGCCTTTTCCCACATGAAGAATATTAAGTCCAAATACCGTTCCACCTTAAATGATGACCATTTGAAGTGTGCTTGAGGCTGGTTATCAGCAGCTACTGTCCGGACTATACATCCCTGGCTGATTCCATTTAGTGCAAGTCATCAGAGTGAGGTAATGACAAAAAGATGTACAGTTATTGTACAATATAAATAGACACAAATATAAATAAATATATGTTGCATCTTTATAGTAGGTAGATCATTTTAAATCTGTTATTTTATAAGTAGCGCTCATGCTGCACCCATGGTTTAACCATAGGTTTGTCTGAACAACACGTGAATATTAAAATCACCAAGAAGAAGGACACGGTCATATTTGGGCATCACCTCAGCCAGAAAGTCAGCAAAGTCATTTATAAAGTCCTTATTATATTTTGGTGGTCTATAGATCACAGCACATAGCACAGTATAGGAGCAGCCAAGCTCAAATAAACAAAGTTTGAAGCTGGAAAGAGATGGACAGTAAAAGCTGTTTACACTGTACACGGTGAGTTGAAGTAACAATAATCGGGAGGCAAGATTGCTGTAAAAACACTGGAGTCACCAGCATTTTCCCATGTCTCAGTCACAGAGAAAAAATCCAATCCGTTGGATATAAAGTAATCTTTAAGGACAAAAGTTTTGTTTGCCAGCAATCTGGCATTCCAGGCCAAACGTGGTGGGAGCCGGGGTGTAACAACTCATCAGGGACAACGTTCGGTACCAACCAAGTGTTGACAGGCTTCAGCGAGCGCCGCAAGGGAAAGAAGCAATGTTCCATACTCAGCCTAACCAGCCTTTCACTGCACTTACCACAGCGACGATGTCATTTCTTGCGGGGAGGTGGCATAGGTGTGCGGCCAAGGTGCGCTGGAATTCCTGATAGTAATGGGCCAATGTTTTATGTCCATTCTGCGCGATCCAAACTCGATTCTAGGCAGATGGCTTACGATCCAATAAAGTTTGGCAACTGTACAGTCCAGTAGAATACATGAATCCTAGATTGCTCGATCCTAGAATCCCAGATAGTAGTTAATCACCGCGTGGGGATAGGGCTATTGCTATTGCTAAGACAGAACTCATCTTTGCAGGTTCCCATCGAAATCATCTAGATGCCAGGTCATTAAAAGTCACCAACTAATGATTAAGCTCACAGTCTGTGGGCCACAGTGGCTTGGTCCTTGACCAGTTTCCTTCTTATGTTGATTTACCCAATAAATTGCTGCTCTTGGCCATTTCACATGCCAACATGAGGGTAATTAGAAATGTGTGGCAGGGAACCTTTGCCTCTCATTTAAAGGAAGAGAGTAAGAGAAAAGCACTCAGTACTGGTCCCTCTCCTGACAAGCCCTGCTTTTCCACTCTATTACAGAAGAGGCATGCCTCTTACTATACTGGGTGCCAATCAATAAGCCATTGGTTTCGTCCAAGTGATGTTATTGCTTTATTTGCAGTCCCTGGACTTGCATGAAGATGATAAATTCAGGGGGACTGGAGGGTGTCAGAGTAATTAAGTCAGTTAAAGTAAGCTGAAGTGATGATTCCCATGCTAAACAGGCAAACCAAATGACCTGAAATAACCCTCACACTAGTGGCTTTGTCCGGTAGGCTCAGTGAGTGCTCTCAGGAAGTCGTCTCTATGCATAACTTTTCCCCTGCAGTGTTACGGTAATGACTCGCTGCAAGACCCAGTAGCACCTCAAGCATGGCAAAAAGTACAGCACTGATTCCAGCAGCTTGCCAGGCCTCCAGACATGGGGAATATTTATCCTGACAAAGAGTGAGTGATTGAGGCACACATCACACTAATCCCTCAATGCAAAGAAATGTCTTGCCCATGGCAGAATATTCTCAAGCAGTCTGCTAAGTTTCCATTAATTCTCACATATCGTTTTGACTAAAAATTTCCTTTGAAAATATGTTAAGTTTGAATATTAAAACACAGCAGTCATCTCCACCTGTTTTATTCTGTTTTGAATGGCTGCAAGATGGCTGTTACTGCCATACAAAAGATGCAAAGATAAGTATCAAGCTGATATAAGAAACACACTCTTGGTAAAAGCTGATTTGATATAAAAAAAAATAGGCAGCCACTAAAGAAATTATAAATTATTCAAAAGTGAAGAAAAGGTCCTTCAATGAATGGAGTAACACAGAACGGGAGAGAGAAGATGAGTTTGACGTCAGGCGGCAGATGTTCGTCCTGTACTCCGTTTGTTGAGGTTCATTTGTTGTCTACTTTCTCAAATGGAACGAAGGATTTCATTACTTATTCAAGTGAAGTAAAAGCAGCAGCAAATCCGAGGAGATTTTTACAAAGAATCAAACCAACAGAAAAGTGTGTCATGTCATTTGAAGCTATTTTAATGGTAATTTTATGGTGTGCTGCTTGGAAATAATTGCTGTCAAAAATGCCACAACAATTTAGCAATAAGAGGTTTTGGGGCCTATGGACACATTGCATGTTACATCCTCACAACGTTCCACACACAGTCACATATGCATGAGTTTCACTGTATGAGTTATTCATGTGTGTTCATTATAAGTGAGGATAAAGTCTTGATTATTTGTTAATAATGTAATTATTGTAATCAGTTCAGTGGCCATTTTTATATTTAAACTTGAATGCTGGTGCAACTAAAAATCTGCATTATCTGAACAATGCATCATATGGCCTGTTTAACCCTAAAAAAGGCCACAAATTTTACTTCCACCAGTTAATTACTGGAGCTTTAATGGTCTGCTGGCTGTGCTACAGTATAAGACAATTAGACTTCTTTAAAACCTATGTAGAGATGATTTAGCTGTACATCAAGCCTCATTTGCAGTTTGTTCTGTAGTTAAAGACCATAGGGAGAGTAAAATACTTTTTTTTAAAAAAGAAAATAAATAAATATTTTTGATGGAGGGTGTTAGTTAAACATCTGAAGTCTCCACCCGGGGACTTTCGCACTGATTCCAAAACTGGCCCTTAAAGTGTACAATCAGTGGAATTTCATATTAACAGTGTTGAAGCTTGTTATAAGAGCTGCTTCTTTGGTCAGTTACATATGGTTTCTTATCTGTGATGATAGAATAATGCAGCAAATTGTCAATAAATACATTTCAATCTTGTAGGTTGTAGTTCATCTGCAGGGCATCAACAGTGGAATGTAATCCTCTGGCCAAAATGCAGATTCCATTTCCTGGGAACTTCTTCATAAAGTAGCCTTAGCCCCAAACAGGGTCATGTTTATATAGCTTTAAACAGGAGCACACTGGCTTTGCCTTGCATTTATTTTAGAGAACTATTCCCAATATGCTGCTGATGGCTTGCAATGAAATATTAATCGAATGAGTAAGAATACAGGCTGTGTTGCCCTGGGAGTTTAATTTTGTGTCCACACTAGGCAATTTCTTTCCTGAGCTGCTCGATATGTGCTCACAAAAATGACCGTGGTAGACCACTTATTATTGTGGAATGCTTAACTGCACAGAAATGAGAAACTTGTCTTTTTTGGGGGGAATGATACAACAGATGCATCCTAGAGTATATGAAAGTGTTGCTGTGGTAAAACTGCCAAAACCAGTTTAAGTTGGACAACACAGCCAAGGACCAATAGGCCAAACAGTAGCAGATTTGCTCAATTTAATACAAACTTTGTATATGCAGTATATAAATGTATGCATTTACTAAAGGGCAAAAAGTTTTACTCAGTCACACAGACAAACGTGTCTTGTGAGAGAATCTACAGATGGTAGATAATAAGGCAAAGCTACTTCATGGACAGCTAGAACATCAGCATCTGTCAGTCTGCCTCTGCTTATGCAGCATCCATTAACATCATCTCTCCATCTACATGTATCTGACATGTAAAATGGGACACTCATGAAAAAATTAGCCATCAGCCCATATTTTGATCGGGTGAAATGTCAATCATTTCGTCATAAAATTCCCCTTACACTCTAAAGAAATCTTTCCAGCAAGACACAAACTGCTGTGACACCGTGGGTGATTCCAAACAGCAGAGCAATGTAGCTTAGAGACGTTCTCATTTTGCCGCAATGACTTACCCCACTCTGAACACATGGCTTCTGGCTGTTGCGTGTGTTGGCTTCGATGCAAATGCATTTTGTCACCGAGCAAGAACCTGAATTTTGGATAAGCTACATTTACAGCACAGTGCAACGGAGGCAGAAATCTTATATTTCATATTCAATTCTGAATATTGACAATTAAAGCAATCCAGCTGGGAGTAATGTGAAGTAGGTGATTATTTATTTAGTTAGTTAGTTATTGTGTAAGTGAACACTAGTGGTGTTAGAGTTCAGTGCTATAACGTTTGCCAGTGTTTTGTAGGTAAATTGTATTCAAAATAACTGCAAGTCAGTGTTTAGAAAGTTTCATTACACTTACAGGACAGATATGTCATGTAGATAAAAAAACAATCTGTAAATAGTGTTGTCAGAACTGTTCCTGTCTGTACTACTGCTCCAGCAGTAATAATCACTGAAAATAAACCTGTCTTGTTAGGATGAAAACATCCCAGTCTTGACAGTTATGACCTGCATCTCTCTTTGTATAAACGTCCCATGTGTTAACATTGTGCATGACTAAATACTGAATGAGCCACCACACAACTTCGATGCCTTAGATGAATATTTATGAAACTGGGTTAGACGATGGGGAATTGCTGCCTTCTGAATGTTAAAGCAACAGTGAACCAACTTAAAAGTGCTTGATAATAAGCCACCAGCTATTTCACTGCTCATTATCAAAACTGATATTGTGACCAACACTTAATGCCTGTATAACATATGGCCAAGCTCAAAGAAGGTTTACATACTGTACATTGTTATTAGAATTGATTTTTAAAACGAATGTTTAATTACTGCTCTACAGTTTATACCAATATAGTTCCTGTCAACAAACTTGTGTCAAATTCTTTTCCTCTATATTTTATTGTGCTGCACATGCTTGTAGACAACACAGTTTTTGCTGCACACAAACCGTAAACGGATCATAATAATGTTAGAGAAGAAATGTTTTTTCATTTTTTTTCTTTTTTCACTCACGGCCTGCATAAGTGATCATGTTAAAAAACAATATTAATCAAACAGTTTCTCTCTGCAGACTGCCTGTGGTGGATCTATCCGATGACGTCACTGCTGTACGAGACGCCGCCTGCCTCGCCACCACTGGGGGAGCCAAACAAAACCAACAGGTGGCTAGTGTGAATGAAGAAAGCAGATATACCAGGATGGAGCAACAAAACCCAATAAAAGACTATCAAAATTGACAGTGAGCTATAACACACTGTGAGGAGTCTGGATGTTGAAACATGACCAGAAATTGTGGAAGTATACTGTATCCATACAAATTCGGCTTGACATGCAGGGGAAGACATTACATTAAAAAAAGCCTGAAAGCATCTGGTCCTATTTTTTAATGTTAGACAAAGATTTATTTTAAATTTGGAAAGTATGTATAGTGTATTAAGCTCGCTACTTTTCTTATTAGTGTAATGTGAGTAGAATTTTATCTTAATTGAGGAAATGAGTTATTTTTTCTAGGAACAGATCACTCAACACTGGACAGTATACAGACCCCAGTAAATGTTGCTTTTGCTCTTGCAAAATGTAATTTATTGCCCCGTCATGCTCTTTTCCTATATTTGCAAAGAAATACTGTACATAATCACAAGTAAGGGTAATTTTCCCAGTCACGGTCAGAGGCCCACTAATATTTCTCAAATTCATAAATGTCTGCATTAAAACTGAACCAAATGTACCATAAAATACTCATTTGAAAATAAACTCCAAACAGAGCATCCACAACAAATTAGATGTTTCTTGTGTGTGTGAAAATGTATACTGACAAAATGTCCTAAAACAAGTCCTGTAATGATATTTCATAGACCAAAGACTAGATAATGTGAAATAAGACAATCATGCTGACACTGAACAGCAGTCATGGAACTGACCTTTTCGTATAATTGCAGCAAAAGAAGTCATTTCATTAGGCCTGCAATATCAAACCATTCGGATATTTTACACTCCGTAGTGTGATTTGTGAATGATTGCTCTGTGTCTGCAAAAGGAAAGGTCAACACTGAGACCAGGCTCTTTTTGGAAATAAAGTGCTTGGCCAAGCAAACGAAACAAGACAGCAATCAGAATGTTAATAGTAGAGTGAAGCACTGCGGCAGGCACTGAGACAGTCTGAGTGTCTGGATGTAGCAATGGGGTCAGTCTGGGCATGAACTGCAGCAGTTGAAGAGCAAGATGACGAGAGACGACAAGACTGGCCCTGGCATAACCTTGGCTTCACAGTGTAGAGTACCAAGCCATAAAACCCTTCCTGTCCAAGAATTACTGAAGGAAAACACAGAAGGCAAGAGGACATTCGGCAATTTCTGTGCAATTTGAGTGAGCTATTGTACACTTAATGTTTTCTCTTTTTTTTCCTGGTAAGGAGCCAAAACACTGTCTGCCATTTTATCTATATTGGTGTCTATTAGGGCTTGACAATAAAGCAAAGATATTGAATTACTGACATTATGTCTCAGAGACCAATTTTAATAAATGTCTATTAGTTGCGAAAACAAACATCTATCTAGAGGTTTAACCAATCAAACAATCCACTATAGATTTTACTTGCAAGACAAACGGATCATAAGTGAGTCTGCAACAGTAAGAAGATATATGCACTGAAAAATAATTATTGCTGCATTTATCATTATCAACTTAGCTGAAAGCAAACCAGCAAAAAAACATTCATATTTTATCCTTATGGAAAAACGTCCACATTACTTAACTGCCAAAGTGCTTCCATCCCATATTTGTTGCATGTTTGCTGCCTACATTTACATTATTGATCATGTTTATCATTATTTATTTTGTGAGACATCAATATGAATAGCTATGTTTTTGTGTGTGTAATGCATGTTTGTGCATAAAACATAAACAAATGACAAAGTAAAGCTCTTCAGCATTGCAGCATCTGTTCAGTGTAGCCTAAGGGAAGTCATTTGAGTGTTGCTACTTTAACACAAGTATTTGTTAGTGCTTTGGGAAAACATGCACTAGTGTGAAAATCGTCCCACTGTGAAAAGCCTGCAAGAGAAAACATGCATAAATTGCGCAAGTGACTTCACATCCATGCAAACAGTTTGCTGCCGTTCCCAGCCTCCATTTATTCCACCTCTGCAATAAAGATTGGATTGGACATCAGTTGTATGAATCAGGAACTGTATCAAGGGGAAAAAAGTCCAAATCTAAAAATCATACCCAAAGTTCACATTGAAATTTCACGTTTTTTTCCACTCAGATTTTAATATTTAGCTTCCAAAGAAGAAAAAAATATTTCCAAAGCAGGCGCACCACAAAACATGAATCTCACTTTTCTGTTGGTAATTTGCTTCCATCTTGACCAACATGCTGAGGGGCTTTAAAACAGCCCAAACAGTAGCAATGATGGATTCTTAAACTGCCTTTGTTATTGTGATCATGGTAACAGGGCCACAATGGGTGATCATCTGCAACTCAGATTGTTGCTACTAACTCCAGCCTTTCAGCCTGTCTGATAGCAGCGATGGATTCTCAGCCAGATTTGTTTAATTAATTCCAACCACTTTCCTGTCATAACCAAACCACTGAGAACTTCAAACTAACCTTTATTTGGACTCAATGTGAAACTAGCAATGAACAAAACACAGTAACTGATGATATGTGAATATACTATACAGGCTGGTCAAGCATTTCATTAATGCACTTGACAGATTCATTCATTCCAGCAAACAAGCTGAAGCTCATTATTATTACTGCTACTACTATCATTAATATTATCATACAAGTTATAAATAAAGTACAACCAAATACTTGACCCCACAGTGAGAACATTCAGTGACCATCATGCTACAGGGAGTATTTTACAGAAATGGTTTTGGTCCACTTGTGGGTCCACTCGTCACTTTTGTGGGGTCGTCATGGCAAATCAACAAAGTTGTTCTGAGTGATCACCTTTATCCTACTAACATGTCTATCCTGATGGGAATGGCCTCTTCCATGACGACACTGGGGGTCATTTTTCCTTTAATCTGTCACTAGTCTTTATTTAAATTGTTTGGATGGGTTATAAATCAGATCATTCATATAAAAGCCAGTGAAAAATCCTGACAGCTCATTCATCACGGTCATCAGCAGTATCTAAGCATGACAGCCTAAACTGAGTTTAACGCTTGTTGAATGAGTACAGTAGAGCAATTTTTCCTGAATGGTTTTACTGTAAAGCAGTGGTTTGGAAAATCCGCTGACCCTTGAGTTTCCAGCCCCTTGCAACACTGCCCAGGAGCCAAATATCCCCTGTGCTCAGTCCTTAACAAAGAGCCAGGGTGACGGCAGGAACTGGAGCATGCTAAGAAACAATGCATGAGTCCTGACCTCCCAGACCTTTCCAATCTTCCTCCTCCCTCCCTCTCTCAAAGTGTCCTTCTCACCCTGTTCTTTCTCCATGTGTAGTGATTGCTCCCACAGGAAGAATGAGCTGCATTATTCACTCAGGATATGGTGATTATCAACTTAGCAACATCCACTGATGAGTCTGTCCTGTCACTAGTGTTCCTTAAACTCTGCCTTCGTACTGATGTCTGCGTTTTTGATGGCATCATGTTGCCACCAGCTTTTTATTCATCAGTATAATTGTGTAATTAAAATATCAAACGCTGTCTAGATGTAACATTAAGTCTTCAGTAATTGGTCTGATGACAATATGCATATACTACTATCACAATCAGAGGGCTGCAAAAGTCACCAATAACAAGGATACAGTTTTAATGTTCCTACAATACAAATGTTTTGCACAGAGTAAACCCTTTAAAAATGCATTAATAGCAGAAATTTCACATCTTGCCATTATATGTGTCATGAATGTACACTAAGGCCTAATGACATTCTCCATAGTTTACCGTTCCTAAATCATACTCTGACAATTAAATCAGCTTCTGCACTCCTGACAGCATAAGACCAGGCCATTAAAATGCCAATTACAAACTATTTACTACAGTTTATGTTGACAGGGATATCTCAAAGTGATTTATGGCTTTTAATCACACAAATGCATAATCCTGTTTCCTGTGAAAACATCTTAATTGTATTTACAGGTGCAATGAACCTTTGCAAAGATTGTGAGATTACGCAGTTGCACATCATGGGATTACAAAAAGGAAAGAGAGAAATACCATCATCATACAACAGACTTAATAGCCAAGTCGTTTGCTTCAAAAGCTGCCATAAGCACTTGCTCCTGTCGTAATTGATTTCTGAAATGTTTTATGATGAGGACACAGTCAGGGTTCTGATTTACCTCCTGTAAAGCACTAATGAACTTGTGCAAGACGCATTTATTCTTGTCAGTCTCTTTCTGTTGCTAAAGACTACACCACCAATGTCTCCTGGTTAAGCTTTTAACAGTAATTCATGTTTCACGTCACATTGCTCCAAAGATTGATTAACCACCTTCCACGCAGTGACTGGTTCACTCAAGTAAGCTTTGAAAACAACAACTTAGAAACATGTTGAAGCCCCCATTTTAACACCATCACAGTTTTTGTAAGCTGCAAAGTAACTTGCAAATTACAACTAGATAATTGGGATGACAATGTAAAGTTTATTAATGAAGATTGCTGTGCATTATAAGAAAATACAGGCTAATTAGGCAGGTGGTACATCAATTTTCATGTACTTTGTATGAATTTACTCTTATTACATCTAAGTTCATCAAAGCATTTAATATATTGAAACTGACAAGTCCAGAGTACCTGTTCAGGAGTTTATTGCCTCGTCAGTAAACTTAGGGAGGACACAGTCCCCAGTCTTTATAGCAGAGAGATGAGGACGACACACAGAGTCTTCTCAGCAGGCAAACTGTATATTCTTTTATTAGAGCATCAGTTGTGGTATTCAGTGTATTTATTGTGTGGTTCTAGGTTGGCACATAACTGAATAACCATCTACATCAATTACATTTACAGGAACCAGTGCTTATCTGGGGGTAAGAACTTTAAGGGCAAATTGTGTAAAGTCATGTAAAATATATTCAGTTTGTAAAAGGATCCACAACATACAATTCTGTAAAAATATTTAAAGCGACTGAAGAAAAATAAGCGCCAAGGTGCTGGCAGAAGGCCAGCTCTCAAAACACAGATTGGTTTATCACTGACATCGGAGCAGCAGATGAAATTAGACTACACCAAAGTAGCAGCTGGACAACTTAAGGAATCTATCTTCATATGGTGATATTGTTTTATTGTCCCATAAGGTAAATCTGGCTTTAACAGAGAAATTCGGTTAACAGATTGAAATTCATTAAGTTTTGTTCCATCTATCCATTTTTATCCCGACTACATCAACCATTTCCAAGTGTTATTCCCCAACATTATGCTGCTCCACAAGCCTCCAACACTTCCTTCTTTTTTTTCTCCACAGTAACATGTCATTTACAACTTGAAATACATTCAGTAGCTTCCTCATAGTATGTACAAGAGTAGCAGGAATCCATTAGTGGGTCAACAGTTGCAGACAGAACTAGTGAGCTTTCCTTTATCGGAGCTAATAACATGGCTGTGGCCATGTTTTCCTGAAGAAATGCATTTCCAAAATCCTAAGTCACTCAGTCATCTGCCTCCAAATAAATTCCTTATGTAAGCTGAGAAAATGGTATTTTCAGGCTTGATTTACAACTATTGTCGTATTAATCTGGCAGATATTTCACTCTGGTGGGGAACAAACTTCCATTTAAGGTTTGCAGAAGTCACATTCCAGTAATGCCTTCCCTGCAGATGCCACTAAGCCCTTCACTCAGGCCTTTTCTCACTAGGCTTAATTGTTTGAAGATGTCCAAAAGAGCTTAATTCTGTTCTCCATAAACAAACTTTCTGTGCTTGTAATATTAACAAGAGGTACGACTTCACATTATACATTCATGCAGTTTATGGGATGTGTTTTCATAAATGAAGGGTTACAGCACTATGCTCCAGAGGAAGACTATAATAATGATCATTTCTGTCCTCATGATTCATCATTGTAAACCCGTTTCATTTATGCTTTATGCACAGAAGGTTCCTCTTATTTTTAACAATAAAACATTAATGTACCATGCAACATATACATTTTCCCACAGTTTTTAACCTAGAAAGACTCCTGCCTCCATACTACCATATATACAGTATATGCAAAAAGATTAATTTTGCCAATGCATGAAATGTAATACTTCTTTTGATAAACATTACTCTCCCTTTGTTTCAGTTTTGTGCTACTGTACCCCAGTGGAATGTAGTGTATGTACTGGAAAGTACAATATTACAACAAAATATTGTTGTAATATTGCTCAAGTGTGCTCAATGTATGCTCACAAGATAACACAATTGCACATTTGCAAATCTTAGAGCTCCGTAGCTTTGCCTATATATACACACACACACGTAAATTTGGTATGACTATTATGGTTTTCCATAAATAGAACCTGATGATTTAAACTATAAAACCATTTTAGTAATATGCATACACATTTCTGTCTTAAAGCACTACACTCCTACATACAATATCTAGACTGTTGTTTATACATAAATTCCTCAAAAGCCAATACTCCCCTGGGCTTTCTTCTCATTCCACTTCACTGGACTGAGTCTGGAATGAGTTGCATAAGACTCCGACTGGACAAATTAATCTGTTCCTGTTTTTGAGGCTGCCATCAGAGACCTTAATCCAGATGCATGCTGTTGCTCTCCAGTTTAATACCTACCCTGACAGTCGCCGTGCTGTTTCATTGCTTGTTTTATTCCTTTTAAACTAGGTCTCGCTTGTATTGGCTTATGCTGTTTGTCAGTCACCCACACAAAGCCTGGTGTTCCTCAGCTGTAACCTGCCTCATCATTTGCTTCAGTTTTTCTCTGTTCTCCTCTGTTGCTTGTGTTTGCACAGCTTTTTTTCTCATTTGGATATATGACTGTTCCAGATAATTGCTACAAAACTGAATTTATTTCCACACTGTCCTGCCTGGCTTCCTTTTATCCTTTAATAAATAAAAACAATTCATGTTTCAATCTCATTAAATACTATTTTAATACATTTATACACTAAAGTGTAACAGGCAGCAGTCTTGCAAAATATCACTCCCATTTGGTTCACAGACAAAGACAGTACGGTGGAAACACACTGTTGCCAGGGACAACGAGCCACGGTTCATTTCTAAATGATCAGGTGGGTTTTGCACCTTGATCTACGCGGCCCCTGTTCCTCAGTTAACGCCTTTGTTGACAGATGAGTGAATGAAGCTGCCTGAATTGTGGGAAAAGAAGCTCAAAGTTGGTAAAGCAGCAGTTGTTCCTGTGCGTGATTGAATGACCAAGGTCCTCATCTCCGGGATACTGAAGAGCTGTGCCAACGTGTGCGACTCCAACACAACAGCACATTTCTAACTGACTTTTGACAAGCAAGGCCACCACCTTGGTTCATCTTCCAACCTCCTTTTTTGACCATTTGTGTGGGACTGCTTTTCATTCACTGCATCCGAGCAAGGCCTTTGGGATACTGAATCATCTCAGCCAACAAAGGTTATAGACAGAAGTGATGAAGTATTTATTTTTAGTTTTAGAAATGGGTCTGTCACACAATCTTAGTTTTTTTTTTCCATTTATTTCCTTAATGTTTAACTTGTTATATCTTCGTAGAAGAACAGTGGAACACGTACATATTTTATGACTTAGCCACAATGCAAGGCCTTGACTTCTGTCACCCATTATATTTTACAATTTCTCCGACATTTACATCTACATGCAAAAGGCTCATCTACTATGAGGTACAAGAAGTACCTCATAATGGAAGAGCAATGCGACATTCTAATCTAATTCTCAAACAGTTGGTGCCACGTGTTGATGGCACAACCGCTACATTCATTAGGTATTAGCTGTGTGTAATGTGTATTAGTCTATGCCAGGGAAATCATTGTATTGAAAAATTGAAATCAGATAATTATGCTTTGCTATTAGAAATCCCAGAATGGTCCGTACTCAGTGAAAGTAGAATGATATAATTCTCTGGAGCGGCACAGTCTCGTTTGCATGACAGTTTCTGCACGATAAAAACTGGGGGATGAAAAGTGGGGGAGGCTGCTCAGAGAGGTTACATGCTTGAATTAGTTCAGGTTCCCATCCGCCCCTGAGAGCACTACAGTTAGCTACCACACATACACAATGACTGAACACAACAACACACACAAGCCCGCTGAAACAAACAGTATCACAGCATCACCAAACAGCAAACTGTTTTTCATTTTTCTTTCATTTTGTTTTTAATGGGCATATTTAGCGCTATTCACAGACACAGTTGCAAAATGGCAATGCTGCATTCACTCTCAACCAAAGCTCTGCCCCCTCTGTGCAGACAAAATGTAGAGGAACTGTTATGTAACTCCAGCTGTTCCTACCGTTCAGTTATTACTCCACCAGAGGAAGCCTGCACCACATTCAGCTCAACGTCTTCCATCCTGGCAGGAAGCGACAGCCATGGGCCCGCAGCTACTGTCACCACACTTTACAGCAGCCTTGGTACAATTTACTGTGATTTGTCGACTTCATGAATATTCCAGTGGCTGTGGTGGTGGAAAGGCATTTGCCCTATTTTTGGCACGGCCACATTGGGTTAATGTCCTGTTCCTCAGTGGGATAAAGG
The DNA here is from genome assembly GCA_900302695.1 of Helostoma temminkii. Taxonomy (NCBI): domain Eukaryota; kingdom Metazoa; phylum Chordata; class Actinopteri; order Anabantiformes; family Helostomatidae; genus Helostoma; species Helostoma temminkii. Next base: position 34,298 of record OMLM01020273.1, on the reverse strand, counting down.
TGAGGGAAGCGAAGATCAATAGGAGTGACATGTGAATGAATGTTGTAGAACAACATTAGCTATATATGCAGTCAGCCACTTAATATAATTAAAGTTGATCACAATTTGCATTTTATATTGCAAGCGGTAAAGGATAAAGAAAGATTAAAGAAAGGTTAGTGGATAATACCTGCAGCTTTCCAGGAGAATACAATTTCATTTTGTCTTGTCTCTTGTCATAATCCTTTTTTTTTAGTGCTATCAGCCTTTGCCCCTTTGTAATTGTGCAAATCCCTGTTTCAACCAATAATTATTTTGTAATGATCTATTATTTTTGGTTAGTTGTTCAATCAAATACATTTTTACATTAGTCTATTGTTTTTTTTTGTATTAGTTTATTTAACTTTTGGTTAATAATTACAGCCATACCTTCTGTCAGAAAGGGTAGTGCATTTATCAATACTTTTAATGGGACAA
>OMLM01020273.1:0-20319 GCA_900302695.1 Helostoma temminkii | reverse complement strand
AAATAAACAAAGAGCTACTCTGCTACAGCCAAATCTACTTAGAGAAATAGTAAAAGCAGCAGCAAGAATGACTTGGCTGCACAGGATTCCACCAAAGGTGCTTTATGAGTCAGGAAAACAGTTGCAAAAATTCTTTAGTCTTCATATGTGAGACGTTCCTGCCAATTTCTACTGTTCGAAATGTTAAATACTCTCACTGGGTAAAAGACTATATCTCAAGCCAACTCACCAGTTTTGCGTTAACATTTATAATCTTGGTGGGCAACAGAATCTGACAACTTGATAAGGGGCTAGCAAACTCAAACCACTATTAAACCAAACAGACTGTAGCAAAAAAAGACTAATTCACTGTTTTTTTGTTTTTAAATTGCCTGATATTTTATCTTTAAGACAGGAAACTGTTCACACCCACTGTTACAGCAGGATCCCAGCATTAGGTTAATATGTTACATCAATATGAACACATCATACAGTACCAGTATCAAAAAGTTTGGGATCACTTATAAATGTCCATGTTTTTGAAAAAGAAGCAGCATCAAATTGATCAAAAATATTGTGCCATTATGAATAAACGTTAGTCCTGCGATCCAGAAGCATGCTGTGGTTGTTCATCCCTGCTGTAGACACACATTATTTAGCATGAATTATAACACTGGAAAATGTTATGTTACAACACAGTCTTTTTCATACAGCAATAAACTGTGACACTAAATGGTGCTTCACAGCCTTGTAAGCTGCAATTTCTACACGAGGGAGAGATGCATTGTTCTTCAGCAGGTGAGATTTTCCTTTGCAACTTTCAACTAAGACACAAAAAAACGAGATGGTGCGTTATTGTGCAGCAGTTGTCTGGCACCAGTGCAGAAAATATCAGTCAAGGCAGAGTTACAATAGATGAGACAAAGGACAGGAACTGAGAACAGTGAGGAGATGTGATCCATGGGAGACAGTGTAACAGCCCGAAGGGTCTCATCAAGAGCAAATTCACTGAAATGTAATACAAGCTGGAGTGTTATGTAAAATGAAAGATGGAAGAACTGAGATCACTCAAGCCTTCTGTGCTGAGATGGCTAATGCATACCTGTATTGTATTCAGAAGGGCATTCATTTCCCCTCTGATGATTACAGTGGAGCACCAGCTGTATTGTTTATTTGGTTGAAAGCACAAATGATATGCATTGATTCCTTATTCATTCATTGTTGAACTCTGCATTGTATCTATGAACACAGGCGAAATGTGCCCAATTATTGCAAGCAATGTCTCCCTGTGACTCCACAGCAGAGCAAAATGATGAAGGCCTCAAACTGGGAGGAAAGTAGCAATCAAAAGCCGCTTGTTGTCTTTTGTAAATTCAAAAACTGGAATGGAAAACATTTCTGGCTGTGACTGACAATAGTTCACTAGGGACTTCAGGTTAGATGAGACAAACACACATGTATTGGGCTTTCATAAGTTCTTACAGTTACTTGTTATTGTCTTCAGCGTTCCACTAAGGTTTAATTTATTGGTCCATTTATTGATGAAGTGAAACAAAAATTAATGAATAGCATATTTTTTTTATTTCCATTCTCTTTCACTTTTTCTATTTCTGCTATTGCTCCTGAGCTACCATTAGTGGAGCTCAACGTTTCCTGCAGATTCTTCACATTAAAGGTCTATCAAAAAACAGAGGGAGTATGCCCATAGGGCTGATGGAAAACTTTTCATCTGAATTTTACTGAAGATACTGTACTTTAACAGCAATCCAAAAACAGCAAAGTGGAAATAGAACCTCTGCTAAAAAGAGAAATTCTGAACAGCTGAGTATGAAAAGTACGCAATCCTAATGAAATTGTGTTTTTAACTCAGGCTCCATTTTATTTTACATTTTGATAATATGCACATTATCCCAGTTGTCAGGATTTGGTCAGGACAGCTTTCATGTGTCAGAGGCACAGGGCAGATCCATCTGCCCGAGGCTGCTCTCTGATGTTGTCAGGTTCCTCCTTGTGATTCATAATAAAAGACCAGAGAACCTTTGTGTCATTGTCTCTCCATAATAAGGGGTGAAAACACTTTACCTGTAAAGTGGATCTTACTGTAGGCTCAAGAACACATGTTTACAGTTGGCAGCCTGTTGAAATTGTTTCAAAAGTTGACTGGCTGATTGAAAGGCACTGTGGTATGCCAATTTTAAAACCACCAATCACACATGAGATTATGCTGTACTGAAGTTTTTTAAGTTGGCTCAGGCAGCCCTTTGTGTGGTTTTGACACTGTCAGACAGCAAGTTATTGAACTGGAGCTCGGCTGCTGCAGGGGCTGCCATTACTAAATAATGTCAGACCTGTAAGTACTGCTGCTAGTGACTACACTATGACTGAAGCGAGGAAGGAAGGATGGATCAGGTAAAGCACCATTAACTATATATACTTATATATATCTGCTTTTAAAATATGACACGGGGAATTAATAATTGTTTGTTCGTTGTTATTTTACGTCTGTACAAAGTAGAACATTTTCTATTAGTTTGACTGTGTACATCAGAAAGTGTGGAATGAAACATTCATTATTCATGTGCAGCTTTGAGTGTTGAGGTACAGCATGTACAGCACAGAAGTAATTTATATAGCTTGACTGATGAAATTTGACTATGATTATGTGAATTTGGGTCAATAAAGCTTCTTTAACAATTAGTCTCTGTCTCAACTTTATTGTCTTGAAGTTATCATGTATGTGTGACGTAGCGCATCCACTCACTGTATTCCTCAGAGTGACTGTACAGTAACAGTGGCGGTGCTGCAACACACAAAAAAGTGATGACATTTTCTTCATAAAGAGAAAAGTCAATCCTCCTCAAAAATGACAGTTGCACAAGTGTATGCAGTGTGCAAGTACCATACCACAAGTGACGGTAGAGTAGCTGCCTAAAAGGGCATGACTTCAGTTAACAACAAAAAAAACAGTCACAGGAAGCAACAGACACCACCAGTCTGGCAGTTTACTATATTGTTACACGACTAGTATACACTACGATTTTAAGGTGTCTCAGATGAAATATCAAATGTGGCAACATCCTTGGTTGTAAAACTGTGGTCCTACGTTGTGAGAGATGTTAAAAGACAGTCAATGTCATGTCCGACTATCTCCAACTAGCTCCCGCTCCGTAGATGAAGCTCAGGAGAAAATGCTCCCTGAGGCAGATGTAGCTATGTCTACAAGCCCCATTGCAATGTATTACTGGAACCTAATCAAAAACAAGGCGTTTGATGGGCCCTTTAAACTTGATTCATATCACTTGTTTAACAGCCAGATAGTCAAACTGTACAGCACAGTCTAATTTGATACCTAGACCACTAGGCTGTTTTGAAAAGAGTGGCAGATTGTTGCCCACACTCACTCCACCCCAACCCCTCATGAGATTTGGAATTGAAGGGTGCTTACTTGACATCCCATCAGTTGGCAGCTCAATAACAAGTAGGCCATAAACCTTTTTTCTCTCTTTGATTACACTAAGTGCACGAAGACCAGATGCGACCCAGCCCAGTCATCTGCTGTCTTGCCAGCAGAGTCACTGTAAATTGGAGGGACAAGAGGAGGAGGAGGAGAAGGTGGGGTCATTTGAGGTCCCCTCCCTTCAGGAATAAAGCCATTGTTCTTCATTACAGCTGGGGAGGCTGCTGCCATGTACAGACGGGGAACAAGTCCATTTCCACACCTGTTTTCCATCATCCGGGCTCCTACCAGCTTGACTCAGAGCCAAACCATGCTGAGTCAGATACAGGACCATTTTTGTATCTGAAGGTGGCCTTAGTCAGTGTTTAGTGTGAGTTTAAAATGATAACAAAAAAAGCTAAACCAAAAGTTGTTAAAAGAAAAGCAATAAACTATTAAGGTGGCTATTTTTTAATCAGATGACAAATCTAAAATCTGATTAAAAACTGCCATTAACTTATCCATTTCAGATGCATATAATTTAAAGAATACAAATACAGATTTGTGTGATGTCAAAATTAGAAAGTAAAGTCCACGAAACCTTTGTTTTTCCATTTACCAACAACAGCAGCAACACATTAAATGCCTCATTAAAATACAGTTTTAAACTAAATTCTGTTTCTGTTTGTATTTTAATTTGAACATTTTTTGTTTTTAGTTTCAAGTTCATTAATGAAAAATGTTGTTTTATACGAAGAATTCATGAGGCGGCATCATCCAGAAAATGCAGCTATTATTACAACCATCCCTGAACAAGCAGCAGTGACCACTGACCAATGGCACAAGTTATTACACTTCTAAACATTAAAAATACTCTTAGAGTGTCAAGTTAGTGAAGAACCAGGTCTGAATATGCACCTGTGTCAGAATTTGCTACTTTATTCTCATTTTTGTCAGTGTTACAAAATGCATCTGGGTTTAGACTGTTGTTTCAACAAAAACAAACAATGTGACAATGTCTCTTTGGGAATGTTTTCATTATTTTTACATGATCTTTGTAAATATAACCGATCAGCACATTTAGTGCTTTAGAGATTCGATATCTACCAATAGATGTGATCTTTTTACTCAAATGACTGGTCCAATCATTTTAAATGTCTGTGTGGAGTATTACACAGCACTTTTACTTAAAATCAGGTAGGGGAGCAGCCATTAGCTACACTAGAGATCTTAGCTTCTCCTTCTGAATGAGCACCATGCTGATCTGTTAATCATAACTGACGTGAGACTAGCTCGCTCAATAACTGCTACACAACACTGAGGTTTACAGTTACCTAAGGCCAACAACCACTAACATAGAACAAATACATTTTCAGCTATGCAATAATCTGGGCTTTATATTCCACATTACATTTTGCTAAGATGTACAATATGCTGCATACCAGTACCCCAGTGGGATGGACTTATTCATGTAGTCTACAGAAAACAGAACATTCCTGAATGTTCATCTGCACAATAGACTTAACATACACAGACAAAAATGGAAGTCATTTTTGGAACTAATCGTGGCAAAGTCACATTAGCATAATTTTTTCTTGCATTCGTACTATATATATTAATACATAAATCTGCTCTCCCCTGAGGGTTTTCCATAAACCTTATTTAAACTCTGAGCTGACCATTTCTCAGACATCAGTGAAGCTCTGATACCACATTTCACCATTGGCAATGAGTAAATAGTTTTCAGCTGCACTACAGTCGTCCTCTCAAACACAGAAATGCTCCAACACTGTCACCAATCACAACGCGAGTGACTCAGGCTGACTTTTATTTAAAAAGATTCCTTGAACTGAAAATTTGGCTTCTCTAAACTCAGGGTTAGCGAATGAGTGTTCAATAAACTGTCTATATGAAAAACACTGCACTGTTACACTGTTATACAACTATAAAAATGAAAACAGAGATGCTTCACTATCGCTGATAGATTGCCCAACCAAGTGTTCAAGTCTCAGCAGGCTTGTGGTCAGAGTGTGCTGTGTTAGCACTCTTAAATAACACCTGCAAAGCTTCACGCCTCTTTGCATTACAATAGGTCTTTCAAAACATTTCTATACTGAACACTAAAGGTATAAATTATTCGAATCATATTGAGAATTATCATGGAGTTTTTACAGATTACAGCAAAATCTAATTAAAATGCACAAATCTATATATTAGTAACTGATCACAAACAGCAAAATCAGACAGATCTAAGTGGCCAATCACTTCCGAGCTCAGCTATTGGCAGAAGTCAAATTCAAGGCTGTAATTATTTTATCACTGTGTGCAGACTTAAATTCATATTTATATTTTTATGAATATTTGCATCTCATATTCACATATTTACGGCCAAAACCTATAGAGTTGGTCATTTCAGAACTCAGTTCAAACCTTTAATCATCAAAGAAAAAACAAAAACTCCAACATTAATTGCTGTTTATTTGAATGTAAATTAAATATGTGAAATATTATGAGCACGACTTATACTTGATAACCAAAAGCTCCTGTGGGAGTCATTTGAAATCACTTAAATATGTTGCATGTATTATACTGTACATTACTTATTGACTCATTTCCCAGGGATGGGCATTATCTGGGTACAGTGAGTCCACTGTGAGCTCTGCGGAATAAAAGCAGTGCAGTCAAAGTCAGTGAACTGTGAATGTTTTCTCATAAGTCCATTTAATTTGGAGCACTTGTGCGATTTAATGACAGCATAAGGCCAGCTTGTGTTGCAAAATGGAACTTATAGTTTGGTAGAAATTAATTAAGGCTCCTTTCTCTCCTGACTGCAATTCTTATCCTGATAGCACCAACTTCCATTTATTTGTAATGAGGGGAAAAAAAACATCCTCCATCCATCCTGCGCTGGAGGTAAATAATTGATATGCTTTGTGCAAGCGCGCCCTGAGCTTTGTTTGAAATCAGTGGAGCCATTTCCATGGAGGTAAACCAATGCTGCCCACTGTCCAAAGAACGACAAAGCCTTGTTTAGTTTGCCGTGCTTTACGTGACTGCTTGACTGACTTGTCGCATAAAGAAATACATTATCACTGTGCGTCCATTTTAATGGATAAAGCGCTGGAGTGGATTAAGCCTGGTGTGTAATCCACACTGTGACAAACATCCACATCTGTCTCACTGTCAGTCTCACCGTCACAAGGTGGAACAACATAAAAAAAAAGGTTTATGTTCTTGTTAAGAGTAGTTCAGCAGTGCGTAACTTTAAGTGTACAGTCATTTATGATAGAACTGGTGTTAATGCAGCTGTAGGAAGAAGCTGTGGCGGCGCAGCAACTAGAATCAAATTCAGCATGAAGCCACAGTTTAAGCAGTTATATAATGTGTAGCCTTTGAACGTGTCTCCAGTTTATAACACGCTAGCTTTCCATACTAGAGGGCTGAGTTGCCCCAAGCCTACAATTCCAGCATCCTCGTAGGTATTAATGCGCAAATAAAGCCGAAAGAGCAGTTCCATGTAGTTCAGCAGCTCTGTCTAAACACGGAGCTCACACAGCACCAAACGTCGACTCCATCCACACAATGTTACCACATCACTTTTGTCTTCTTGGTGTGGTGAATGAACGTGTGAGGCTGCTCCGCAACCCGCCAACTCACGAACATCCCTCACAGCATCACCAGCGGTTTGCGGGCTATGAAAGCTTTACGAAACCGTGTCGCAGTTTTCGCCTTCACCATCTTTGGCTGTATCATGTCCTCTTCGTGAAAGCATCACAGACAGATTACTACGAACTATGCTGCACGCTGCTACTGCGAATCCAGTCATGGCAATAGCATAAACACAGCCCGGGGCACACTTGGAAACTCGGGTAAATTAATAGTCTCTTCTTTGCCATCGAGAGTTCATACGTGTTATAAGGTCATTTAGGAAACAAAGTGGTCTACTAGTTAGTGTTTTTCACTTCGGCACACATCAAGCACAGCGTGCAGCACTTCTTTCATTAAATTTCCAACTTTTATAACAGGTTCACGGTCTTTCTTACAGTCTCTCGATGAAATCAAGCGGGATGACGGATGATGAACGAATTCTTAAAAACTTGAACTAAATGGCAAATAGCAGCTTATCTGTAAGTCAACCTTGCGCCGAATTTTCAAAGAGCCACAGTATTAAGAGCAGCTCTTGAGTTATGTAATACTTTGCGCGAATCGTTGACTCACTAAGTTCCATTTAAATTGACACAGTTGTGAATGGGCTTTGCTGTAGCGGTCCCTCTCACGCTGTTAGAGCTGCTACATATTCCACTTCAACGCACCGCCGTTGTCTGTGATTTATAGCAGCCCGAGCTCCGTCTCAAACAACATACCGTAAAAGTAACCAAGCGACTGCACCGGGCAAACAAACAGCCATGTAAACATGTCAAATGTATCTCTATATGTCTCCAGAGCGACGAAAGATCACATTGTTGTTAATGCACAGGAGAACTGGCAACATTTAAGAGTTGCCAGCTGTGTAGCGGCAAAGCCATTTGTAATGGTGAGCTGACAAAAGTGATGTAGCGCTATATTCTAAGACAGCGCCGAGTTGTACACATGGCGGACACATAAACCAGCTCTTTCTAATCAATATTTCAACTTTAGAGACAGTTAGAAACCCCCGAGTACAACAAAAACACACATCCAAATGTTATGCCGCGCTCGCTCAAACATTTCTCAATACGCCGATAAAATGACCCTTCTCCATCTACATCCGTGGAAACGGGGAGAGCAAAGTGTGCAGCCCGTTTTTAGACATTAAAGGAAAAGTCTCACCTTTTTGAAGAGCCGCTTGAAACATGAATAAAAAGAGAATAGTCGCGAAAGAGCCGCTGCCAGCGTTCGCCATGTTGGACACCTGCTTCAGTATGAAAGAGAGAGGCAGCTTCACCTACAGCTACAGCGGGACTCAGATAATGAGATGCAAGAAAGGGAGGGCACTATTTACCATATTCCTTTAAAGCGCTGTTTTTCATAAATCGTGCCACTTGAAATGAAGCTTATATTGTACAACTCTTGGAATTTACTCAGAATGAAACAACCTCAGCCAGTTTCTCGCTGCTTTTCGAGCTCTGTGCTGCAGGGTGATGAGTAAGAAGAGTGCGTGTGTGGTATTGTTGTGTTACTGGACAACAATGCTCCACCCTCTTTTGAACTGGAGAGATTTTTTTATTGAAAACATAAAATAAAATAAACTTTAGAAAAAAATGTACCAGTTTTTTTTCACCCACCTATTAGCTACTCAATGTCAGGCAAGCAGGGCCAGCCACAGTATTTTCGAGGCCGTGGAGCCACCAGTCCCACCCTGCCAGGCAGCTTCACTGTCTGGAGTCAGGGGAGAATCAAGCAGTGGCTTCATTTGATGGAACAGGAAGAAAGCAAGTGTCCTTTTGCGGCAGCTAACCTACAGAGCTGGACTCCCAGGTAGAGGTGGTCTACTTCACTCCCTGAAAGAAAATCAATATTAGCACCAGTTCTCTATTTGTTTTCTGTCCCAGCTGAACTCACCTACTGAACAGTGCATTAAAATGATAAACTGTGTCCCGTTTTGTCTATGAAGAGTCTATACTGTTTCAAACTGTCTGGTAAAACACGAGGCAGGACTAAGGGACAAGTTATAAAATGCTACATGTAAGATTATGGATAATTCATTACAAACATTGCATTTCATCCATTTTTCTTGATTGCAAAAATTAGAATTACGAAACCGAGCCCCATTAATTCTTAGACACAGTTACATGGAGACTAGACATGTTGAGTTTGTGTCAGGATTAAATTCTTCCGGATGCCTTTAAACATGTATTTTGATACTTTGATCTTTTTTAATATACACACATCAATATGTGGTGTGCCTGGTCCTATGTAAAGATGAAGAAGACAGGACAAGAAAGAGGCTAAACACCAAAGACTTTATTTATAATCAAGTGAAGCAGCAAGTGTAGCAGGTAAGGTTAGACAAACATACACATGTATAGACACAATACAAACAAAATGAGACTATTGAAATTGTGAAAAATTAGCAGCTTTGCATCAATTGAATTCACCTTTATTTTGATTGTGTTTTTTTAAGATTATCCTCTTACAGTACCTACATAACTCTAATTCATTGTTTCACTATCTGACAAAAGTAAGTGAACTGCTAAGACAGAACGTGGTACTGCTTTATAAAGGGAAAAAGAGACAAAAAGCAAGGTAAAATTGTAAAAAAAAAAAAAAAAATGCAATGGTATATACTTTACAGGGAAGTACAGTTGTTGTTATATTTAGTTACATGTCTTTTTTGTTGTAAAAATAGGTGAAAGCTGGAAGTAGGTCAGTCGGTAAAACAAGAGTTTCAGATCCAATGTAATGATGTCATCTTACTCTCAGAAGCAGCATGTAAGAAATGGCAGGCTGGTATGTCAGATGCCGACAAACCAGTGGCCCAAGCTCAGCTCTCTCAACAAAACCTTAGGTTCAAATCTTCCTGGCATAAGTGAATTCTCCTGTGTATTTGCCCTATGCCAACAAACTCAATAAAATTTAAATGACAAAAGGTAATGATGTCCACATTACTGTTGATGAAACAAGAAACTGCCTGTTGATTCAACATCTTATTGTTACTTGAACAGGAAACTCAGATGACCTGGCCTCAGAGGCTCTGACTCTTATCCCACTACCTATCCCTGAGATCACCACGCTGAATACGCTCCACTCCATTCATGAAAACTGAATGAGTGGTGACAAAGCATATTCCTGGCAGAATTCACCTACAGAGCCTATGCTACCACATTATTCCCAACAAGATACCCTGGGGAAATGATCATAAACCTTTTTTACACAACAAAAGCAGATTGAATGGGCAAATTCCCCAGTAGCTGATTCAGTTAGTTACCATCTTTATTCCTGTATCTAGGCAAGCATTTCAGAGGATGTAGTGATACATTGACAGGTGGTACATGTCATCTTTCTGGTGGGAGTCCCTTAAGGCAACTAATCCTTTAAGGAGTTCTCCATCAGCTTGATAGCTTCCTCTGTTAATGGTGGACATGTTATAGTTTGTTGATGCCACGACAGGCATCAGCCACCTTAGCAATAAAAGCTTTGAACATGGCCAACCTAGATTTCATGTCACCTGCTGTTAAAAAAAGTTAGAGACATCATGGGACATCATGGAGACATCCCACCCACAAGTGGGAAGCTCACTTAGGTTCATGTCATGCAAGCCATTCCTCCAAATCCCCTGGTAAGCCATCCTATTGACCAGTATTCACAATTAAAGGACCTAAGAACTAGTAAGATCAAAAGGCCCAGTTATTGTTAATATAATTAATTATACATGATTTTGCTGCTGTTACAAAATATCTACTGTGAAAAAAACATTGTCACTTGCAAAGTGGGGACCATGTTGCTGTCTGTTGAAAAGTCTGACCCAGTAGTGTTCAGAAAGTGCCCAAATGCCAAACAGAGAGTCTAGCAAGTGTTGGCGTGTAGTTCCCAGAACTGTCTGTCCATCATTTAGTGTTCAAACCAGCTTTTCTTACCTGGAAGCAGCATGGCAATGCCTCCATCTGTGAGTGATGGGTGCATAAGGCAGTGGCCCTATATCAATCCTTCAGGCTGGGTGCAGATGCACAGTGACACACTCCTCTTTAGGAAAGGAGATTGTTTTGAAAATCTACTTCTTCTAACGCCTTGCCATGACCCATTTTGCCTTGTGTGAACCAACTAGGAGCTATTTGCCACGACAATGCAGCTCCCAAGGTCATGCTGGTACACAGACCCTTCACATTTAGATGACGGCGTTTGGGATAAGCAACCTCCTGAGGTCTGGCTATTAATTCACCCTCAGGAGGTTGATTAGTGACTAAAAAAATGATAGTGAGGCTGAAATCAGAGTATGAACGTTCTCCAGACTTTTGTTATTTTCCAGCTGAACAAAAAAGGAATAGATCAGAAACTTCACAAGCACTTTGCAATTGCAGTTGCAATTTTGAATGGCTGCGTTACAATATGTAATATTTTACATACTCATACCAAATAAAAATGATTTAATAAATGATGGAGAGTCAGTCAATCCAATAGATCAGAAACTTCACAAGCAGTTTGCAATTGCAGTTGCAATTTTGAATGGTTGCGTTACAATATGTAACGCTACACTACAAAATATGCACTGTAAAATATCCTATATGACAAGATGTGATTAGAACATGGCAAATATAGATAAATAATTACCAACACATAATAATATATTATGTCAACTAATGCACACAGAGGGGACTGTAGTTTGGCAATTTGCTCCACTGGCCCCCTAAGTGTTCATGCATGCTAAAGTGGCTGATTATTTGTTACATACTTTGGCTAGCTATGCTGCTGACAAGACTAATCTGATTTTCAAGTGAAGGCATATGATTCTTTTCATTGCTTCACTCCGCACTTCAAACAGCCTTGACTGATTGGTCTCAAAAGGAATTAAAAGATTAAAACAAGTTGACATACTGCACAGTAGTGCCCGCCCCAACTGGGAATATATCACCCAATGGGGATGAGGCATAATAATATTTGATTTGTTATTATCTCAACATGTACTTATGTTGTCTATAGCATACAGTGTCTTTTTAAGATAATGTCTAGCAGTAGCAGTTACTCCAAGTGAATGTATCCATATATGTACAGTACAAAATCCACTGACCCTTCTCTTACAGTATGTTTATATATCCATGCATTTTTTTACATTCTATATTTATCTTGGTACATACCATGATCTCTGTTGCTGGGGAATTTTCTTTTCAGGATAATCAGAAGTTGGTTTGAGCTTTTTAACAGCAAAATGTTTTTCAGTCAGTTGGTTAAATTCAGACTAAAATCTGCAGTAAGAAACAAAATAAAATACAATAGTCAGTAGTAGCAGTAGTAGTAGTAGTAGTAGTAGTAGTAGTAGTAGTAGTAGTAGTAGTAGTAGTAGTAGTGGTAGTAATAGTATATTCATAATATGTCTTTATATTAATTAACTTTGTTTTAAGTTAAGCCAATACCTGCACACTGTTATTTAACACTAGCCCGACTACCATAAGAACTACATACAAGAAGAATGTTTTGTTGGTGCAGTTTGCTAACCCAGGCACTGGATGTGAGTTGATGACCAGTGGCCTTCTTCATTGAAGACAACTTCTTAAAACAGCACAAGTAATTAAAGCTCAAACCACATGCTGGTTGAAAACCACAGAAGCTGCTCACCAGCAAACTTTTATCTGCTTAGCACCAGTTCACACAGCTATCAAGCCTCATCACAAGGATTGTAGTGCCATTAATTAGTAATGTAATTGCTGATGTTTTGTGTTGTGTATATGTTCTTCACTTTGATAATAATGGACAAACTGAAATATACAGTTAGAAGCATTTTTCTAAATGTCCACCATATTTGTTTACATTCTTTATTAAATATAAGACAAGGAATTACAGGATAGTTATACTTCAAAATTAAATATATTCTAAATAGTATGGTAATATGACATTAGGAAACCTTGAGCAAGTCAAGTTAAAGAATGATTCTAAAAAAGCGTAAGCTTATTCATACAGGTAAGTTCAGGAATGTGGTGGATACAAGAATAAAACAGTAAAACGGACGGATACAGTGACATTCAGCCTTGTGAGACATAGTGTGGTAGAGGGTTTACCTGCATCATAACCTCAATCAAGTACCAGAAGGGTAAACTCCATCAGGTCAGTGTCTGACGGACAGGAAAGGAAAAGTGCCACACACACAGTCAAGTACAGCCATCTTGAAGAGACACACTAAGCCAAATGCTCATACACATAACAGGGCGACTTAGTGTGGTGGTGCAGCAACCAGGAATGTAGGGGGTAGTAATGGGTTCCATGTGGGCTGTTTTTGTATCACAACTGTGTAGGCTGTGGTGGGAGTAGAGACTTGCCACTGGTAAGCTTGATGGTGCTATTGTCAGTCATATGACAATGAAAAGAGATAGGCTGCGAGTTTCAATTTGAAGGTTTCCACACTCAGTGCATCCTTTATCACAAGGGAGAGGTTGGCTCCGGAGGAAAACACTGCTGCCTGCAGATTTTTTGATTTTCTGGACCGTAAGGTAACCTCTGTCCTATGATCTGATGCCAAGAGGGATCACACATGGATAAATATTCTGAAGTGATCCTGTGAAGAGCTCATAGAATAAAAAAAATCTAATTTGTGGAGGCACCAGCCTTTTTTTATTAAATGAATTTAGGACTCATCATGGTGTAATTTATAGTTATTAAATCTCAATATAGAAAAGACCAGATGTGTATAAAGTACACAAACTCAATACTAGTACTATAAATACTAGTACAAGTGCAAGCATTTGCCTAGAAAAACACTAGATTTAGAAGCACCATATATTTTTTCTACTCAGGTAAAAGTACTAAAGTGCATTATCTGAATTTTACTTAAATTAAAAAGTAAGAGTTCTCTACTGACAAAACAGTGTGCTTTAAACAATGTTGAATATAATGCTTTTGATAACAGGCATGTAAAACTGATATAAATGTGTTGTTATCTATTATACTTCATCACTTTTTATTAGAAAAAGGGGGTGGCAGTGGCCTTATTAGTAGTGTGGGTTGGTGGTTTGTCCTCAGACAGGACACTGAACCCCCACAATATCAACAAAAACCCAGCCAATCAGGTTGCACAAGATAGTACCAAACTCTAAGGTCCAAATTAATGTGTGGACCATACTCTACTGTGGCAATCCTGACAACAAGAGAAGCACTAAAGAGAAAAAAAAGAGTTTTCATAAGGATCTAATCTAAATCTGCAAAAAACGAAACTAGAAATAAAGCTCAAAAAATAAATGTAGTGGAGCAAAAGTACAATATTTTGCCTAAATTTGTAGTGTACCATAAAATAGAAATAATCCAGTGAAGTCCAAGTACCTCAAAATTGTACTTGAGTACAGTACTTGACACCAGATCTATAATCTGAGAGTGAAACAAGTGGTAGTACGTTCATGTCACATAGCATGATCTATTCAGAAAAGCTGCTAAACTAAACTAAACTAAAACCTAACAAGTGTAATTTTGCCTTTGTCCTTTGTCTTGCTCTGAATTTTACAGTCATTAGGACTATGCCACTTGTACATACTTGCAAAAGTGTGAATTACTGGGTAAAGAAAGAATAGGGGTGGCGAAAGAGGAATGTGAAGGGTGGTGGAAGAAATGGTGGTCAAACACAGGAGGGTGCATGGAAGTCTGAATGGAGATCAATAACAGGAACAGACCAGGAGATGTTGTTGAGAGGAACTTAAAGTGAGAGTCACACTGGGGGCAGCAACAGGAAAATGAATTAAAGTAAAATATAGTCATCACTCATTTAGTTTAGTAGAGAGCACAGTGGCCTAGTTTGCGAGTAATTAAGTGTGAAATTACACACATTATATTGAGATCCACTGACTAGGTTCTTATTTATGCCTTTAACACATTTCTATTATGGAATTTAAAACTTTTGTTCATGGTCAGCAGTCTGCATTTAGTGGGTTTAGTGAGGAATTCCTACTAATACTGTCCCTTTGGGTTTGCCATAAAGCAGATCTGAAGGGGCAGTTAGAGAAACTATGGAACCACAGTGTGATGCCAGACTAAGTTACAGTAGCAGCCAAAGACCCCTAAGAAAAATGTTTCCATGCCATCATAAGTCATAACTCAGTAAGTTACACAGACATAATCAGCTGCACATTTGATCAACAAATTCTGATACATTGAGCCTGTCCCCTTTGTGCATTGTATCAAATCAAGGGTCCGTTAATAAATACATTGTTTCATGTTTTTGAAAACACTGCACTGTTGCGTGTTTCTTTTGATTAAATTATTGTACAGGAGGTTTTAATCACACACATTCATGCCAGCCACGGTATTTTTAAAAAGTTTATGTTTCAGCTGTCTGACTTTGCGGATACATGTTTAGACATAGTCTTTAGTTAATCTGACAGGAAGCAGGTGGTTGCTTGTGTGTTTAAGTAAATGACATACTCTAGTGCGGCACAACTAATTGGGACTTTGGCACTGCTGGAAGACAAAGAAAGAGCAGAGAGTTAGTAAAACACATAGGCAATCTGAAACATGTAGATACATTTAACAGATGAAAATTACACTTTGTCAATGCATTTTGTCAAGGTTTATAACGTTGCTGGACGTTGTTAATCCAATTGGAGGAGAAAGGAAGAGAGATAAAAAGAAATGGCCTTGAAGTGAGGCCATGGTAAGCCCCAGCACAAATTTATAATCTTATAAACTGGGACTTTGTCTCATCTATTGAAACTGATTTGTGCTCTAATTAGATGTCAGTTCTCTAGGTAAAATGCCGTTATTGCTTTCACGTCAGTGATTGAATGCATTACTCACATGATGAAGTGTTTTTCTTGAGACAGAGAAGAAAGATGTTCAATTAAAGAAAGATAAAAGGTTGAGTTATCCCTGCTACAACAAAATAGGAGAATTTTTATTTTGATCTATTCTGTATTTTCTTTATATGATTCTATATTTAATAAACAGAAATATTTGAATAGACGTCATATTTAAAATCAGTGTTACGCTCAAAATTACAGCCTTGCTTTTCTTGAACCTTCTCGTGTTGTCTCCTCTGATAACTGTGGATTATGGAGTTCATTGACATTCTCTCCAGTTGATTGTGATTTCCTATTCAGGGCTTTGATGCCGGCCACATTTAAAAATTCTGTTTGTGAAGCGTCCATACCTTTGGTCTGTCGAGAGCTTGGCAGGATTGGAAGCTGACAAGCCAAGCAATAGTCACCTCCCCCTGAAAAGAGCCAGGGGTAGTGTGGGGTTCACAATGTTCAAAGCACCACGACTCACAGCTTCCTCATTATGTAGGATGATGCCAGTGCACTTACTCATATGAATGAAAACCTATCATCAGTAGCATTCAAGTTGTAGCAAAGGTGACTTAGAGATTTTCCTTATGTGTGTAAACTTTTTATTTATTTTTGGCACATAGCAGTTTAATTTCCTCATATTAACATTTTCAGAACTGCGTGGAACTCATAAAGATATAATAAATATAGCAAACACACACACAAGTACTGTTTTCTCTACATGATAAATATTCATGCTAGTCAACCAAACAAATGTGAGTTGAATCCCTCAGGCTCTGTTAGTTTCTTAGGCAATTTTATCATTCGGCTTTGTTTCATCCGGGGTGATATGTGTGCTTTTAAAGAAAATTTCACAGTATTTCAAGTAATTGCATGTGTGTACTCTTGGGTACAGGGCAAAAAGGGCACTATTCCCCTCAAATTGGCAGAGAGGTTTAATGCTATGCCACTTTGAAAATTTGCTTTTAAAATAATTTCTGTCTGCTTTATAAATGACTGCAGGTTGGCTCGTCTGATGCAAGAACTGACAAGAGATGCAATAACAAATTTGACAACACTTATCTAAATTTTCGGGGGGGAAGGTGGAAATATATGGATTCAGAGGTTACTACATAAAATAGATTTGACTTTATTAAAATATGTAATGTTTCACATGTTTTTCAGTGAGATAATATATACATTAACAAACTAATATTTGTGAATTTTCAAGTCACTTTTGTCCCAGTCACTCAATCACTGCATGGATTTGGGTTCTATTTCTCAACTCCCATTTATTTATTCACCCAGTAGTCAAGAAGACGTGTTAAGGCTGATTGAACCTGTCACAGACTGAGATGAAGAGTCTATTTAAGGGACTGACAAACTTTGGTGTATTTTCTTCCCCTTTTTAATCATAAAGTTCTTTTTAGATTATCAATTTTTAT
This sequence comes from Helostoma temminkii, assembly GCA_900302695.1. Classification (NCBI taxonomy): domain Eukaryota; kingdom Metazoa; phylum Chordata; class Actinopteri; order Anabantiformes; family Helostomatidae; genus Helostoma; species Helostoma temminkii. The sequence goes on along the minus strand of OMLM01020273.1, from coordinate 3,082 downwards.
TTCTTTGTTTATTTCTTATAATTGTTGCTGCCTGGTACCTTTCATTTCTGCATGATTTTAACAGTGGATGCAGTTGATTGCCAGCATTAGAAAAACTTTGTTTTTTCACACATGTTCAGTGTGAAATACATAAATAGAAAATATGAGTTGTGGAAATTAGCAAAACTGAAGCACCTGGTACATTTCAAATTACTCTGTTACAGCTGTCACAGACCCAGTCGGTGCCTGTTATCACAGCAAATGTCTCTACCTTCATTGTGGGAACATGCTCCATGCTGCTCACAATCTGTTTATTAACTGATAATATTTACTTACATATTACTGCAATCTAGTTTTCAGCTTACTGTGTTTTTCTAACCTGTGTCTAACAGGGTTACAGTATTACATGTTGTTACATGGGGTGGGGTTAAAAGAAAAAGAACAACAATAGTTGCAATTATTTCCCTTCTTGATCCCATTAACTCAAAATGTATTTTATGATAATAACAAGATTAGTAAACATGTTATTTCCAAAAAACAAAAAGCGATTTTATCAATAATAGAGATCACAAGCTTGAAATAGCTTATTGTGATTCATATGAAACACTGTGAAAAGGGGGTTAATATTATCATGCCATCATACACAATGTTTTAAAATGAAGAAGACCATATCGGACTGTATTTCTATCAACATCTAATGTGAACAGATGCGACAGTGTCTAGCTGCTGTGTGGATGTAACAGCAGCAGGATCTGGGTGGCTTTAGCTGTGTATGAGAGACAGAATGTCCCACGGGGATACTTCTGACGCTGACAGTCCTTTTTCATTTAGCTGTGTCCTTCTGGGTCTTATTGTACTTGTGGAAGGATTCTCCTTGTATCTGATGGACCTGATGCATCTCCCTCTGTCCTACTTCTCACTGATAAATCCTCTGCTCAGAGTAGGTAAGGCCTCACAACTGATCTTTTTTGTCATATGTGGTGGTTACAGTCAATATTGGCGTGCGAGCAAGTTTTGGAAGAAAAGCTATTAAGTGCACCTTCCCCGTTATGTTCATGAATAACATGAATATGTATAAGTGCACACCAAGCACTTTCACATATACAAGTACTTCATGAAAGCATAAAGTACCAAGATAGTTTTAAGCAATGTACTGTTATTTTAGCACATTTTAGTTTTAGAACTCCCTCTCCTCTGAACCATTATGCTGCACGCAGCCCTTCACCTCCACTCTCATTGTGTTTGCTGTTTGTGAGCCTGCTGACTGTCACTCAGCCATAGTGACGAGCATTCCAGCATCTGTGCTTAAAGCCTCGGTGCCAGAAATTCAGCAGACCACAAGCACGTTCACTTAAAGCTGTGACCTTCCACCAGTGGCTTTTGCCTTCTCCGACTGTTTAGAAGGGCGAGGCTCTTGGTTTAGGGAGTATGTCTGCACTGCTGCCAGGCACTTTGATGAATCACAGAAGGCTCTGACAACTCCTCTCCACATTAAGATACGTTTGGCAGCATCTTTTAACTTGATGTTGAAAAATGCTATATATTGAACCTTTAAATAATCAGTGTATTGAACTGTCAAATGTTTTTCCTTTTTATGTTTGGAGAGAGAATTACAATGGTCATGATGTAATATTGAAACATTTGACAGCTTCTTAAATCTGTCAAACCTCATGAGGAGCGAGGTAGGGGTGAGTAAGTGCCATGAAATTATCTTCTATTTCTTTTTTGCTTTTTGATGTTTAGTGGTGTATAGCTTCCTTCCAAACTCTGTAACTGGGGATGACATACCTGCTGCCAACTGAACTGAAAGACTTAAAAGAAAAATCCACCCTGAGATAATACAAGTGCAAAATTTGAAACCTAAAAAGAAGTTATAACTCTTTGATACTGAAGCTCTGACACTTCAGCGTGACCTCTGCCTTTGATGTTTGCCACAGCCGAACTATAGCTGTTCTGAACAATTGTGATGCAGTGTCACATCGTCATCTGTGTTTGGTCTTGTTATTCAGCTAACAGATAATGGAACAATAGAGGTTTACCGAGAAATACGAAAAAGCAAAAACAAACGAAAAACGAAAAAGACAGTGCCACCTTAAATAAATCATTTTAATTTCAATAAACTATATAGATGATGAGGCATTTTAAACGTTTCTTTCATTATTTATTCATATTACATACACAGCATCATTATCGTCCTGTGATTTCTCATTAAATGTCCTCAGCCAGGAGCCGAACTCAACCACCACGAATGCCCTTCCTGTCATGGTGAAGCCCTGCGCTGTCAAAACTGACAGAAAACAATAGACTTCTTATAAGAAAAGGTGAAATAATTAAACAAATGACTGAGAAATAAACACATTGTATCACTGAATTATGTGTAAGAATGTTGAATGTCTTTAGCATCTGTATGAAAGGCTGAGGGGCATGAAAAAATCCTGGTTTATTGTAGATAAAATTTCCATATAGAATCACTGGCGACTATATAATCCACACCTGTACAATCTAATGCAACCCAATACAGTAGTTCTTCTTTTTCTTTTACAAGGTTATAATTTCCTAGTTTTTGTTGAAACTGTGTGGTATATGTTTACCACTAATGCTCTAGTGCATTATATTAAAAGGTTTGTTTAATGTTTAAGGTCTCATATATAAAGAGGCCAAGACATTAGAATGACGTTTTGAGTGTTGAGTCAAGCTGAACAATAGTTATTTACGCCTTGTAAAAGTATTTGATAAACACCTCAGAGTTCTAAAAGACACCACTTAATGCTGTGTATGGATCTCGCTGTGAGTCTCATGTGGTGTGCAAAATAAATGAAGAGGAATGCAATCAGTTCAAAACTGCTTCCAGATTAAAGCAAGTCCCAACAGGCGGGATCAGCAGTGTACAATTTGACCCCTGAACCCATGATAATGTTCTGAAATCCCCGCTGTAATCGACTACAAGGCCCTGACAGGTTGTTGGATCAGTGCAGCTCCCACAGAAAGTCACCACAAGGGCTCTTCATTTAATGAAATCGCTCAGCTTTCGTATTGATTTGCCTCAGGTACTTTGCAGTTGTGTGCAAAACAGAGCTTATTTGATTTCTAGTAAACAATATAT
>OMLM01020272.1:13305-33888 GCA_900302695.1 Helostoma temminkii | reverse complement strand
CTCCAGCAGGTATCATCGACCATAAGGCTGTGTATTCCGGGTCTTCAGTTGCTGGCCCATCCAACCTGCCTGCCTGTTCCTTGTTGTTGTTATTGGTTGTGTGATCTACTTTTCTTTTCTCTTTCTCTTTCTTTCCACTCACCCCAACCGGCTGAGGCAGATGGCCTCCCACTTTGAGCCTGGTTCTGCTGGAGGTTTCTTCCTTTCTTAAAAAGGGAGTTTTTCCTCTCCACTGTTGCCTAGTGCTTGCTCAAAGGGGGATTTGTTGGGTTTTCCTTATAATTTAGTTGTATTGTAAGGTCTTAAACCTTACATTGTAAAGTGCCTTGAAATGACTTTTGTTGTGATTTGGCGCTATACAAATAAAGGTGAATTGAATTAAGTTGGCTTATTAGTTGGCTTGTTAAGAGGTTGTAACATTCCACCATGTATTTAGCCAGTTGGGGGCTCCTGTGTCAATGTGGGGCCACTTTCTGTCAGAACTCAGCAGCCGCTCAAGTCCTTGCTTGGATTGGTCTTTGTGCTGTATAGTTTGGCCTGACTGGTTTAAGTTTAGCTTGTTTTCTAGAGTGAACAAATGTGAGTGTTTTCAAGGAAAGATGTGACAGGCCTGTGACAACACAGCACAAGGGTGAAGACTCAGTGTAACTGTCCAGTTTAGACTCGTGCCTGACACTGACCCTTGAACCAAGCCTAAGGGGGTAATGGCTGGACAGCTAGTGTTAGGTGCCCAGATGTTTAAGAGCTGGTAAATTGTCCTGCTGGCCTCAGCTGACACCTGCTGCAGTTAATGGTGAACACATAAGGCTCTGGCCAGCACTTCAGCTGGGGAACTAGGTGACAACTAAGTAAAGAAAAAAAATCAAATAGCTATTGGCTCCAAAGTTCACAAGTCAGGGTGACAATAACAGAAAAGTCCATGTTTTGATCCTGAGACACAAAGTCAGTATTTGTGCAGTTACACTCAGTCGTACTGTGTGTGGCCATCACATGCCACTAGAACAGCTTCAGTGCTTCTTAGCATTGATTCTATGATTTTTAACTCTACTGGAGAGATGGAGCACTGTTCTTCAAAATATATTAACTGTTTGCTGATGGTGATATCTGGTAACTGTGAAAGCCATAGCAAATCATTCACATCATTTTCATACTCGACAAACATTCAGTGACCTATGGATGGGGGAGAGACTTCCACCAGGATAGAAATGTTTTGTCATAGGATAAATGTGATCACTCAGAACAACTCTGTGTTGATTTGTCTTGACCCTTCCTTCAGGAAGGAGGATATGTTGACCCAAAACTTGCCTGCAAAATGTCCCCCACAGCATAATACAGGCACCATTTTTCAAGCTGTGCACTGCACTAGGGTGCTTTAGTACCTTTTTTTTCCTCATAGATTGGAAGTAGAAAATGCATCCAATATTCATATCAAGAGTCTCTGAGAAGAAAAAACAAACCCTTTAAATACAGAAGCGCTGTTAATATATATCTGTGCTTCTAAGTAATAACAGCAGTGCTCCCCTTTTGGGATCAAGCCTCTAGTGGTGCTTGAAAGTCTTTGGGAAATGGTTCACAACTTTTAAACACCACTTTACAGGTTGTTGAAATGCAGATATTTTGCAAAATCATAATTATCAGATTTGTGGCAGAGATATCGAGGATCAAACTTTCACTTACAAGACTTTCCTTAAATATTCCAGGTTCTAACAGTTTGACTCAGACACATTTAGCATTCTGACTGGTTTGTACTCTATTTAACCTGAAACAACAACAAAATGTTTTTTTCTTTCAGCTCTTTTTCACTGCAGGAATTCTAATTAGTTTTTCAACTTAGTCTTTCCATGTTTTGTGTTGGCCTTGCATTAATGTAAGCCACCAACACATACACACGCTCACATAATATGTCACACACAAGTAGGTCAATATGAAAATAATGTCATTACAATATGTTTTCATATGTTGATATTCTATATCTATCACTATATGAAAAAATAATGTCATCACAATATGTTTTCATATGTTGATATTCTATATCTATCACTATATGAAAAAATAATGTCATCACAATATGTTTTCATATGTTGATATTCTATATCTATCACCATATGAGTCAAATTACAATTTCTGTCAAGGTTTCTTAACAAAAATTGAAATTTAATCCTAAGTAAGATGTGAAGAAATGAAGTGATATTATTTAGCCACTTAAATCCAGTTTTTTTCTGTGCTTACTAACATCATGTCTTTTGCCATAAAGGAGGCTATCACATTTTTAGGATATCACTACATCTCTTCATTTTTTTGTCATAAGGCATAGTACTGAAGAAAATGGACACTATGGCAGGTATCTCACTGGTTGTTCTAGGGGGACCACCATCACTTGCTTGTGAAAAGAACATTTGTTGAAGTTTAAAGTTGATAAAATGCCACCCATGTTTTATAGTAAGTTATGTTGTGACAGTTACTGTGTCTGTAGCCTTTTATCAGCCAGACACCCTGCAGAAGAGAGAGAGTTTATGTCCAGTGATGGGCAATGGCACTGTGAGCATGCACACCTCCCCCACCAGTACCTGGAACTTGATTTACTGCCACCTTCATAGGAAGCAGTGGATGATCAAGAGCAGAACATGGGATGAGTTCAGTAATGGTTCAGTAATTTGGTGCAAAACTGCAAAAGACATTTGTTTGCAGAACAGAGTGGAACTTTTTAAAATCATTCTGCAGGATCTAACATTGATCTCAGACTTATACAGTATGATAACATGGCTGGGTTCAAAACTCCTGATCTGGACACATCCTAAGCATTTTATCGCCACTTGAGGGAGGTCTCTGAAGTTTCCAGTGGTCAGTGGGAATCACTGAGATCATTACCTCTCTTTTTTTACACATCTCAGACTGGATGAGTGTCAGCTTAGAGTGACGCTTAAATGTTAGTTGTACACTACGCTGTATGTGAAAAAGTTATATCAGTGATGCAACAGCAATGAATCCACACATTACTTTTCTTAATTTTTATTGTTTCTAATCTTGGTCTTTGTGAATGTTTGTCTCTTTGTGGTAGGGAAGAAGAAGGAGAAGAGGTCAAAAGTGGTTGAGGAGGGTCGTGGGAAGAGAAATGGCATTCGCCTACATGATGCGTACACTGTGGAGACGGTGGTGGTGGCGGACTCAGACATGGTGCAGTACCATGGTGCAGAGGCAGCACAGAGGTTCCTATTGACAGTCATGAACATGGTAAGAATCCCAGAAACAAATGCAGTCCTCTGACTTTCACCTCTGTGCTTCTTTGCTAAGTTATGGTGGAGAGATAGTAACCCAAAGAGAAGACTAACTACTGATACTTCATATGAAGCTGACAGTGTATTTTTTTGTACAAAACAAGGACTGTGGATCCTCATCTCTTAAAATGTATTTGCTGTACTTAAAAATGCAGTTCCTAAGTGCACTAACAGGAAGACTGATGACTACAACCAATGTGTGAATATTAGAGGAAGACTTGCACCTTGTGAACCTAACCTTTTTTCTTACAATGCTGAGATAATTCACTGAAAGTAGGTGACGATAGTTCTACTGAATGAGAAACGTTTAAAGACAAACTTGATCTGATGCTGATGACCAGATACTTTGTGCTTTCACAGTCACATGAATGTCTTTTTCTGCATGTAAATACTCACTGTTGGATGCTGGGTGTTGTTCCTCTGCCGATGGAAATGAGCCAGGGCCACATCCCAATTTTCTCACCCATGCACACCCCTATACAGCAGCCTTGTCTGGCCAACTGACTAAACCTGCTTACTACTTGCAACAGCACAGGGGAGCCTTCCAGCTTTGGCTCAGGCTCTGGAGGCCAGATCAGGGGAGTCTGGGCAGAACAGCAAGTTTGTGGAGAGTTTTAATGTCTGTCCACAGTGAAACGTTTCTTTAGGCCTGAAACACGGGGCACTGCCATTACTGATTAAATTGTCAATTAAATTACTCAAACAAAATGTTGGAAATTAGCAGTAAATGTCATGAACCATTTACCCAAGGTTGAGGTCTTAATGGTCCACTCAGGTCCCTGGTAGGATCTTACTGAGCCAAACTGAATTCATGTTAGATTCGCTATAACTGGCTCCAAGGAGGACATGCAGAAATAAATCAAGGGATTCTTGAAGAAGTTGAAAGGAATAATTTACAAAATGAATAGAACATCAGCTTTAACCCTAAACTTAACCCTGTTCAGTTGGGTCACTAAAATATATTTAAATACTTTACTCAGGTGAGTTCAGGTTCTTCATGGCTCAATCTGGTTTTACTTTACAGATTACGGTCTCTTTTGGAGAAGGCTTGACACTTAGTGTATCATGTCATATCACTGAACTGTTTCTGTCGAGTCCAACAATAACTGTTTCTTTCTTGTTGGTGATACCAGCCTTCCTGAGACAGAAACTGTGCCAGATAAGCTCTGTGAATTAAAGGCTTATACAGTATTTTTACACTGTCTGTGGCATTTTTAAAAAATACTATAAAATTTGACGTTTACTTTATTCATATCTGCTAATTCCTTCACAACTGTTCTGCCCTGAAATCTGGAGCTGTTCCATCTCTTGTAGGTTTACAACATGTTCCACCACCAGAGTCTGGGAATCAGGATCAACATTCGAGTCACCAAGCTGGTGCTACTTCACAGCCGCCCAGTGAGTCTGACTTTTCACCTCAACCAATTCACTGTCAGGAAGTATTAACCCCAACATGTGCACGTGCATGTGTGTGTTACAGTTGTCATGGCCTAAGGAAAAAGGATTCACTTTTAAAAGTGTTCTGTCCTGTGGTCCAGTTTCTAAGACATCTGTATTTAACAATTAACAAAATATGTTTTCCTAATTGTATTCCTCAATGTGGAGATATATATTATATATATGGAGTTATACAATGTAATCTTCACACAAATCGTCTCACTTAATTTGGTCTCCCAAGCAAATGAAAGCTTGTGAAAAGTTTGTGAATGTTTCTGTAGTGTTTTGTATAAAGTGTTTGTGTTTGTATAAAAGTATTACAAAGCAAATGCAAAACTGCACGTTATTTTAGCATATATCTTTTAACGTTTTATTCTTTTTTTGACTCAAACATAAACATAATTTTTTCCAGACTGAAATATCTCTGTCTGTTTTTCAGGAAAAGCTAAAGATGGGTCATCATGGAGAAAGGTCTTTGGAAAGCTTCTGTCATTGGCAGTATCAAGAGTTTGGGGGGTCACAGTACCTTGGCACCAACCATGTCCCTGGTGGAAGGGATGACACCCCTCCAGTGGATGCTGCTGTGCTGGTCACCAGGTATGTAGCCAGCATTTCCTCTGAAGAATCATTAATACTGTGACAGACAGTGAAGGATATGGCTCTCACTATTCAGTCTGCAGCTGCTTGTTATAAAGAGTCCTACCTTTATCTATGTTCTGCTGACATGCACAATGGTAAACAGCAGCAGGTCTGACTGCAGAAATATTTATTTATTTTTATACATCTCATACTCATGGAATCTAAAAGCATCAATGAATTGTGTCTGCTCACTGTGTGGATTTATGTAGGTGTGTGTGTATGTGTAGGTTTCTCAGTGTAAGGGCTTAGGGGAAGAAATTGTTGCAGTGTCTGATTGTAAGAACCCAAATGCAGCAATACCTTTCTGCAGATGGTAGGAGGGTGAAGAGTGTGTGTGAAGGGAGTGTGGGGTATCCCACATTGCTGTTGGATCTGAGGGTGCAGTGGGCTTTGTAAATGTCTGTGATGGAGAGAAACCTCTGATTTTCTCAGCTGTCCTTGCTATTGGCTGTAGTGTCCGACCTGAGATGGTGCAGTTTCCCAGCCAGGCAAAGACTCAGCTGCTCAGGATGCTCTCAGTCTGGAATGTAGTAATTGGTTATTAAGCTTTTTTCGTAGAGTAGGAAGTAGACAGGTGAGCTTCTCTGCTAGATGAACACACACAAAGTTGGTGTTCTTGACAATCTCTAAAACAGAGTCATCCATGTATAGCAGAGAGTGGCCACTCTGTGTTCTTCTGAAGTCTCCTTAGTTTTAACAATCAGAGACAGGCTGTTATCTTCACACCGTTTTGTCAGCTGCTGCACCTCCTTTCTGTGTACTGAACAGCAGTGGACTGAGCACTGAGCCCTGGGGGCTTCCTGTGCTGAGTACAGGACGATGGTGCTGGAGATGCTTTTCCAGATCCAGACTGACTGAGGTCTCTCACTCTCTCTCAGGAACTCCAGTTGTGGACAGTGTCTCTGCATGTAGACCAGAAATGTTGCTCTATAATGTCACTTTCTTTTCATTGCTAGTTAGAGTGAATAAAGGGGAAGAAAGTAATCCTACCCATGGGTACTTGTGTCTGCTGATTCTGTTCTGTCTCATCTGGCTGTGAGGAGAGGTTGGGTGCATGTAATAAATGTACTATTCCCTCCTGTCTGTCAATAACTGCATCAAACCTGCTGTTACTGTAGCTTCCTTTAGCTGATGGTTTTGGAGAGCTCTCTGTTCAGTCCTCTCTTCAGCAGGTGAAATGCATGCTGGGTTAAAGTCCGTCAGTCTGAAACCGTCCACTGGTTCCATCTGATGAAGACCTATGTTGAGTGTGTGGTCATTGTCTTTCTGAAGCTTTGTGAGTCTGTTCATGTCATGACACCACAGTGCACAGTGGCGGCTGTGGCTTGGAAGTTGAGCAGTTGTCTACCAGTCATAAGGTTGGTGGTTCGATTCCTGGCTCCTCCAGTCATATGTCGAAGTGTTCTTGGGAAAGACACTGAACCCCAAGTTGCCCCTGATGAGTCCGGTCTCCTGCATAGCAGCTCTGCCATTGGTGTGTGAATGTGTGTGTGCTTGTGTGAGTGAATGTGTGAATGAGAAGCAGTGTAAAAGCACTACCAGTAAGGTAGAAAAGTGCTATATAAGTGCAGACCATTTACTCCTCAGATGAGCTTCTATGATTTGGAACAAGATCAGATCCTTTCTCCTCTACACTTTGGTCTTTAATTCACTTATGTAGAGGTTAATCTTGGTCTCATCAGTCCAGAAAAAAACAGAACCTCTCTGGCTCATCTCTGCACTTGGCTTTTTGATTCTTATTGCTGTTGATTTGTATGTTTGATAAGGTTGTCTCTGATGTCACTGACTGTTGTTTTGGGACACTTGAAGGAAAAAGAAACAACCATCAGTCATGTGTTTCAATACTTTTGTTCACTTAAAACTGGGATGTTACAAAATGTTAACATATAAAGATGTAAATACCAGGAAATAAAAAGGAAATAAAAACTAAAATTATTCATCTTTTGATCTCAAACCTAAAAACACTAATGAATTGACACTGCTGTTCCAAGCCTTTTGGACTTTTAGACTAAACTGTAAACTGCAGATCACACAGAACTAGAACTGTTCTACATTAATACCATTAGAACCAAATACCTTTGACTTTGAGTAAAGTTTGACATTTTAGAAAATGTCAACTCTGACTCCAACTCTTTTTTTAGTCCCACTTATCCAGTTTGGGGGTTAGGCACTGGAGCCTGTCACAGCTCATACCACACCACCACACTAACATAACCTATTTTGTGATTCCTTTGCTCAGTTCTTGTTTTAACTCCTCTCTCTCTCTCGCTTCTTCCCTTGTCCTCCAGTGTTGTACATTTTCCACATGCAGCTGCAGTCCTCTCTATCTGTTTATTTCCAACTCTTTCCAAATGGGTGTCAGATCCACTTAGTGCTGCTTCCATGTCCAGCTGATCAGACGCTGGAGTCTAGGAAAGCAGCCAGCTCTGCATGCTGTTCAACAGCCAGGACAAGAAGACAAAGTTGAGTCACACAAATTGGCCAACTCGAAGGGTGTTTTCACACCTTAGTGAGTTTGCTTTGGTCTAAGTCATTTGAGAAATTTGTAAACTTGTAGCATTTTCCATTTGGTTCAGTTTCTTTTGACACAGAAAAATCCAAGCGCGCTAAAATGCATCACATGAGAGTGTCCTATCTGCTTATTGGACAGATGTGCCTGCCATGGGAACCAAAAAAGTAAATACAGGAAGAATATCCCTCTCTGGACCTCTACTGTTGTTACTGTTTATGTGACATGGGAAAGATAATTTTACCATACATGGTAAACTATGCAGGTTAAACGTTTTTATGTTGTTATGTTACATCACTTATTCATCCGTCCAAATGTCTGCATGTCCTCATGACTACACATTTTTCTTTCTGCAGCATGTTTTAGGTGAACAAACAAATATAATGGAAATAAAAATAAAATCTACATTTAATCCAGTGTCCTTAAATCATGGTTTCATAGCTTTTGGTACTTTTGGTTTGGTACGTTTGTGAAAACACCCTAAATAACAGTGTCTGAGAGTTTATGGTGCCAGATGGAGATGAAAACCTAGTCACTGCAGCGACCGGCCTGTTGTGTTAACTGCATGCTATAAAAATCTCACCCTGACAAGGACTTATGTTATTGATCAGGTATGTTCCATGAGCTGCAAGATACAAAAAACACGGAACTTGCCTTTTTTGTAACATGGAATTTCTCAGATAGTTGTTGTTCAAACACAAACTTTTGCATCACCAACCAAACTATGTGTGTCAGTTCCTGTAAGCTTTGCAGAATTGGTTATTTTGAGTCAGTGCTTTGGTTCTATACCACTGCTTCACTTACTGCTTTTCAGTATGCTACCTGCTAAGACTGTCAGCACACTGATAAAGTCCACCTGCTGAACATAGCACAGCATTAGAAGCTGAACTAGTATAGCACAGTAGTGCAGTGTGTTGTGTTCAGAGCTTGTTCTGCTATGTCCTTAAAGGCAAATCAGTATTCACCATGGAGCAGTCTTAAAGATCTACTAAAACATACAAACTTACTGTAACAACTTCCAGTAGGTGTGTGCGCTTTTATTGATACAGTTGCAACTGTCAACCTGTGTCTACAAAATAATGATTTCATTTGCATTGAAATGAGCAATGTAATAAATATTTAACTCCTTCAAGTCAGTACTTAGTAAATGCACATATGACACATTTGTTAACAGAATTCAGTCAGGTTTGCACATCTGGACACTACAGTTTTTTACCAACTCTTCAATACAAAACTCAAACTCAAGCTCTGTCTGGTTAGATGGAGATCAGCAGCTCTTTTCAAGTCCAGTCACAGTTCCTCCACAGTTGGATCCAGGTCTGGGCCCTGACTAGACCACTCCAGGATATTAACATTGTTGTGAATTTGTGTGAAGCTTTGGCTATATGCTTGGTGTTATCATCTTGCTGGAAAACAATCTTAACAATTCTCGTATGCACTGTACCAGATTTTCCTTCAGCATTTCATTTTGCTGCTTTAACTTTACATTCTGCTTTTTCAAATCTTCCAGGGTCTGTTGCTGAGATACAGCAACACATATACAGTATAATGCTGCTACCACCATGCCTCATCGTGGGGACGGTGTGTTTGTGATGATGTGTTTTTGCTTTGGTTTATGCCAGTCATATGTATCTCATCAGACTGAGAAGGCTTTTAAGGGGGTGAATACACAGACAATCACTTATTTTCAAATTTAAATTTTGTATGTAGTTTAGAGTGGTTTGAGGTGTCTATCTGCTGGTAGCGTGCCCCGACTCCTCTGGGTCATATGTTGCAGTGTCCTTGGAGAAGACACTGAACCCTCATGCTGCACTCACTCTTGCTGCACAAGCTGCGCAAACCGGTGGTGCTGGTGCTGGTCCTGAGCCTGGTGACAACTGGGGAGGTTTGCAAGAGAAGTGAACAGTTTTCATAGACACTGTAATTATGTAAACTGCAAACGCACATTCAGTTCAGTTGGATATCAGTATAATAAACAAAGCAATTCTCATTAGGGTGTATTAGATTATGGGTGGTATGTACTTTATGCGCTACAAAATCATCATCATCATAAATATTAAAATCTTTAAATCTATCCAGTCGTCTCAGCATAGAAACAGGAACTTTTTTGTGCCCGTGGCTGTTTTGAACCACAGAATGTGAACATAGAGCTGGATGGTAGACAGAGGTTCAGTGATTTATAAACACACCAGACTAACCAGAAAGTCTGAACAAATTAATGCAATGAAGAGGTACAGATGTTTTCCTGTTTGTTAGGGTTGCGTTTGTCAAGCATCTCAGAGTAAAAACATTTTCTCAAATCACTCAAAAGCTTGAAATGATTTCTGTCTCTGCTAATGTTTATGGGAGCTGCAGAGAAACCCTAACCTGTTAGACATAACTAAGGCAGAGACTACAGCAAATGTGTAGAAAATAATGTTAAGTGATTCAAATATACTGTTTTAAACAACATTTTTAACCCTATCTGCAAATATTTTTATTTTGTTCTTCCGTTTTGACACCTCAGTTTAACATTTATCTGACAACTCTCCACGTTAGCTGCCTCTATTGACATAGAGAGGATATGGGCTGTGTCTAAACAGGAAGTGATGAGGTGTAAAAATGTTCAGTTGGTGCTAGGAAAATCAGTTATACACAGGTTTTGTCTGTAGTTGTACTGTTATATTATCTGGGAACTTTTAAAATGCAGGGTGCAGCTACCACAGTTTATATAGCATAATATTTAGTGAATGTTGACAACCAGGTCCTGTTCCCAGATGGTGATGTGCAGCTGTTCACACTGAACTGAAGACTCCCACATGTAAGTGGGAAGTTCTCCTCCTCCACTGTTGTTGCTGTAGTGTTATGGTTGTAAAAACCTGCTGCTTTAGATTTTTAAGACTCAAAGGTTTTCCCTCCACACCTGGCTTTTCCAGATCACTAAAATAATGTACATTTTAGTCTACTATATTTATCTGATAGCACTAGTTACTTGTTGCTCTATAGATAAAAACTTTACATAAAAACACGTGATCACGTAATCAAATCAGATTCTGTGGAGGGATTTAAGGTTCATTGCTACTTTTGTACGTATTACTGTATCTTAGTACATCTTCCACCACTGTGCAGAGGCGATACAAAACAATTTAAGGTTGTCCAGCCACAGAAATTGAAATTAGGTCAGGAATTGCTGTGCAGCAAAACCTGCACTGGACTACAAGGGTATACATGCTGCTTGCCAAAGTGTACATAGTGGCACCATCAGCATTTTTTCAAAAAGGTTAAAGGGTTAGCCATGATGTGCAGACTAGAGCCTAACCATCACTGAGAGGTTGCTAACTGGTTTTCGTCTGTTATCAAAGCATCTACTGTGGAATTAGTGTCCTGTCTTGTGTTTGATCTGATCTGCATGACCTTGTTGTCTAATTCACTTGTTTGCTTTACATGATGCCGAGTTCATCTGCCTCACATTCACGGAGGCAGACTCGCAGATCTTGTCAGTTTTACTCATACAGTAGCCTACATAGCAGTAATGCATACCATACACATATCCATGTGCTGGCAGCATGTTGAACACTACGGGTCAGAGAGAGGGGCAGCTGTGCTACAGGTGCAGGATTAATGTGTGCTATGGAATTATCTCAGGGTGAAGCAGGTGTTTGCAGAATTGGGAACACAGTTGGTGTCTCTGTTCATCTTTTCTCTATAAACTCTCTCTTTCTCTTATACACATATAATCTATTCTGTATATTTATTATTAAAAACTGAAAATGGAGACATAATGATGCCTGTAAAATCAGACTTGTAAAGGTTATTGATCAGATAACTAATTACCTCTTGATTAGTAAGTTTTACAGCTTCTTGTTTATTGTAATTTGACAACAACTAATACCTGGGCTGTGCAGAGTGTGGCTGAGCATAGCAGAATATAATGAAGCAGGTAGATTATAAAGCAGAGTGGAATGATTTCAAGTGTTGTTTTTGCACTTATTTAAATCTGAATTTTCATGGTCAAACATAACCTCTGCTAAGCAAGGGCACTGTGTTGCTTATACCATGTGTAGTAAACAGCAAGTATATCTGTGATCTAAGGCAATACTGTGTTGACTAACTGTGGTACTGCAGATTCAACCAACATGGATGTATATATATGTTGTTTGTACAAGGCCCTCTCATACAACCCATATGAGCATTAGTCGTGCTTCTGGCTTCCAATGCTGAGAAAAAAGCCTAGCTTAACCTTATTTCACAACTGTGCTTGTGAGCGAAGTTCACTAATGGCTCTGGGACTTTCAGTAATGGCTAATTCACAAAATTTATTAAAAAGAAGATTTTAAGAA
Source organism: Helostoma temminkii (assembly GCA_900302695.1). Lineage (NCBI taxonomy): Eukaryota > Metazoa > Chordata > Actinopteri > Anabantiformes > Helostomatidae > Helostoma > Helostoma temminkii. Next base: position 21,709 of record OMLM01020272.1, on the reverse strand, counting down.
CATCATCCTTTTACATTACAGGAATATTAAAGATAAAACCTTCCTGGGGAATTTGTGAAAACATATATGATTTTGTTCCTACATCTAGAAAAGTCAAGGATAACCTTGGTGGCCTAGAAGTGGGAGTATCCCATGATCAGAAACAACTGGCACCTTAACTAAATAAGCAGAACTTGAATGTTTCTCACTAGCTTTTGTCTTTCCACTACCTTTTTATGCTTTCATGTTTACAACTTACTGCAATATTATGAATGTTCCATTAGACATGACTATATGCTCGTAGCACTTGTAGTATAAGCCCTATGATTCCACATAAACAGTTGGCTTGAATCTCTGTCTTTTTCTCTTTCAGGACTGATTTCTGTGTTCATAAAGACGAGCCCTGTGATACTGTGGGTGAGTACAATTACATCTGTCCCATGTTGCACATTTTAAAAGGTGGTTAGACACAGGGGTTTGTAATAATATTAGATTACAGTGACAATGATTTGATTCTCCCAGTTTTCCTGTTCACACCACAAAGTAATCTACCAGGAATGTCCATTCTATTGGCTCTCTTCTTGTTAAAAGTAACAATCCAAATAGTTTTTCAAATACAGACTAGCACACTGATGAGTATGAGGGTAGAGAATGTGTGAAATAAGCAGTGTTTATTTTTTGTCCACTTTGGAAACTTTGCATGTATTTATTGTTCTCTGGGACATTGGGGGGATTTGGGTTCAGTTAGTTCAGTTCTCTGCCAGCACTATGAATGTTTAATGGGTGTGTTCAGTTAAGACATGAAGGATTATAATGGTTTGTGTATTACTAGCTTAACCACTTTGTGTTAGACTATACTTAGATGTGGATCAGATCACATTTTCTGACCAGTTAATGAATAATTGTTAATTCCATAGGACTCATTAATTTCTTAGGGGAAAGAAAACAAACTGTTTAGCTCTTTCCACTGATGGGTGCACTGGGACACATTTGATGTAATGTCTATACCACTAAAAGTAAGATGTGAGAATGAAGGATTGATAAACATGGAGATAAAGAAATACTCTTGTCAACCATTGATGCTTGGTTGATGGGCAGTGGAAAGTTAGTGGGAGTGGGGAATGGTAAGACTCATGTGAGTATGTGAAACTGTCTTTGGTAGTGGTCAACTCTGATGATGTTGTTACAACATCTGTATGACACATCATCTGTACCGATTGTAGTTTTATGGGAATAGAACATTTATGTTGACAAATACATGGTTTTTGACTGACTAAACATAATAAATCATGATACGAGTCATCTGTTGCCACACATTCTAATTATTTCAATCACACTTTCAGTGGTTTGCATTTCATTTGTATCAGAGCTGTTAATATTCTACACAATGGAGGGTGACAGAAGGTACTTGTTTTTTGTAACTCTTCATCAATATTGAGTTTTCAGTTCTCATAAAGGGTATTGAGAGATAGGGTAAGGAGAGATATTCTAATATGAGGAAGTCAAGAAGTATTGTTCCTTTACATGTACTCTCCTAATAGGATGTAGGTTAAAAATCTGTGACATTGCCCTTTAAATACATACTCTGGATATTTAGCTAAACATGTCTATATTATATAATAAAACCCCTTTTATTGGATAGAGAAATTAGTGGTAAACTAGCAGGTTAGTCAGTTTTTTCAGTTTAGTGTCATGATGGCATTGATGTCTCATTGATCAGTGTCAACGTGATATAATGTTCTATCATCATATTTCAGCACATGTGAAACCCCAAAACATATGAAGCTTCTTCTCATTGTCCTACTAAACTTTACCAATTATACAAAAAATGATACCAATTATACCAGTGTTCATTTTGTCAACAAACTTTTTTACAAAGGTTTATTTAATTACAAAATTGTAATAACAACAGTAAAAAATAAAACTGAAATTATGAGAGTCTGTGTTCATATCTTTTGCATGGGTCCAGTTTTGCAAACCCTACATCCACAAAGGTTGGTACTAGACCCACACTAGCCAGTAACCTGTGCTAACTTCAGCTACACACATACATTAATCAGCCACTATATTAATTAACCTGATGCCTACAATATTGGGGTAAACTGGTGTCAGCATGACAGTCCTGCAGCTTCACAGTCCACAGCAAGTTGTGAGTGTTGTTCTGACATCTGTCGATGATAGCCAGACCTGAGAATAGGCTGTGGAGACCACAAACCGCTGTTCGGCTCCTCTCATACCAGTGGCTCCACACCTCCAAAGCCATCTTAATGATAGGCAGACTTATAGAATCGAGAGTCAGTGCACGAAATCAGGGTTGGTAACTGATAACAGGAATCAAAATTCATGTCAGGTTCAGGATGGCTGGAAAGAAGCTCCAGGGTGAACTGTGCTTTACAATCTGGCAATCGATGTGTAGACAAAGCAGGTTTTTTATGGTGTGTGGCTTGATTACTGATGGGCTGCAGCTGGGGGTGATTGAGAGATTGAGTGTGTGTGTGTGTCAGGGAAGCAAAGCAAGCTGCCAGGACTGAACATGTGGGTGGAGCAGGTGAGAGTAATCAGGATGATAAGGTAAGCCGAGTCGACCGGGGAGAGAGTGAGAATGTGACTGTGTGTGTATATATGTGTCAGAAGCATGACTGAGGGGGTATGGCCAGGTGGATCTGAGAGTGAATCAACAGGAAAAACTAGAAAACTAAGATAAAACAAAAGCATGGATCATGATAATGGGCTGAAGCCGCCTTCTTTCTTCCCTACAAAGAAAAGAGGAAAGGATGAGGGCCTAATCAGGCCCGCTGCCAGTGCCTCAGACATGTATTTCTGTATTGCTTCTTGTTCAGTCACTGGCAAGGAATACAGGGAGCATGGGGGAGCATAATGCCAGGAAGAAGGTCAGGGTTGATGTGGGTGAGGACAGTAGCTTTAGCTTCATTCGGGACTTCTTATAGGTCTGTTAAGACACATTAGAAATGTCAGGGAACTCTGAGTCATCATTTTTCTTAAATGGATCAGTTACAGCTCTGAAGCAGAAAGCAAGACAGCTCAGGATTCTACCAGTACACCAGTCAATTTGTGAATTATGAAGCTAACGTGAGGTGGCACTAAGAAAAAGTGGTAGTTTAGGAAACTAGATGATGTGAAAGGAGATGCTCTCATGATGGCTATCTGTTGACATGGAAAAAGTTTTAGTTTTCAGTAATACATGGCAAAGTAGTTGATCATTTAATGTATGCACTTGTTGAAACAGAGGGAGGGATGGACTCAAAGTCAAAACCAATCTCCTTGGCATATTAACTGTCAATGAAATTAGTGTCTGCTCCTAAATCCCTGTGAGCCTGAATGACACTACTGGAGACAGAGGAATGCATGGGCATCTTTTCAAACTCTCACACAATGAGCTGAACCCTCACAATATAAACTAAGATAAACCTGCTTTCTCATCCACTGGAAGAAAGACATTGTTGATTTGACTGCATCACCTTGAAGAGTCTGAGATTGGATCTGGGTCCCCCTTTCTAGAGAGGGGGAGAGTACGGTGCAGATGAATACACTGATCATGCATAAAATTATGACCACCTTCCTAATATTATGTTGGTCCCCCTTTGCTGCCAAAACAGCCCTTAACAAACGAGGCATGGACTCCACTAGATGCCTGAAGGTATAATGTGGTATCTGGAACCGAGACGATTCCTTTAGGTACTTTTAGTTGTGAGGTGGGGCCGCCATGGATTTGTTCAGCACATCCCACTGATGCTCAATTGGGCTGAATACTTGCGGCAAGTCACAGCTTTCCACCCCTGTAGATAGGCGACAGCCAGGTCCATGATGGCCACATTGTACTGTAAGGTTGGGATAATAATGGACCCAAGAATAGGCTGTGACACCAAAGGTATTTGTTTAAAAACAGTTTAATGTAATGAAAGTAGAAGGGGGAAGTGGGGAAAGAAACTTGAAACAGAAATAGGAGGCCTTCTAGGGGGAGAGCAGTTAGACCACTGGGGACGATGAGGGCGCAATGATGAGGTTATAATTTCTCAGGCTTTGGTGAATCTGTCAGAAAGATGGTAATTTTACTATATTATCTACTATATATCATCTACAGATGACCACCAAGTTCTTGGTGAAGCAGTGGGAGCATTTATGTAATTGCCTCCTGCGGCTTGTTTGACCATAGCATCATTTTCTTTCATAAAACATGCACTTTTTTTCTCTAGAATGCCTTGATTCTATACATTTAGATGCTGGGGAATGTCAAACATGCATACATGTTGACATACAAGTTTGTGAATTCAGGCTGCGTTTTGTAAAACAATCTGCTAGCTGATGCCTTTCAAATAGTTTTTGTCAGCTTGGCTGTGGTCAACTAATATTTTTTTTCTTTTCATTTTTGTTAGAATTCAGCAGAGGTGTTGCTAGACCTACTGGGTCTACTGGGCATGTCACTGCTTCAACTGAACAAGGAGCTGTCCATCAGTAGCAGTAAATAGGGAGTCAAAATATGATTACACCATTACTGTTTAAAGCAGTTAGTCCCGTCGTGTTAACCTTCCTCAAAACTGATTATTCTTTCGCACATTGCAATGTCCTTGGGGCTTATGGATTATTAACTGTATTAAAATAAATGAAGAAACTCCCTAATGTCAATGGTAATCCCTTATTATGGATATACATACTGTATTTCAGTTTTCCCACACAATCTGCCACTGGCAACAAAAGCATTATTACCTTTGTTATAACTCAGATTTGGGATATATTAAGATGAATAACAAGACGTATCATTATTCAGTGGTTGATTGCATATATCCTACACTTTTCACTGCTGTCATAGTTCTGATATGTGAGTTTCAAACCATCAACCAACCTATGAACTACACATTTCCTGGATTTGATGGGTAACACAACATGTTATAAGTGAATGTAATCGAGGCACAAATAGTGTGTAAAGTAATAGACACATTTTCTAAAGAATGATTTATTCTGTTTCATCATGTTCTTCTTGCTACCTGAACTAGTTCTGCCTTGTGAGCCTCACTATATTATGTAATGCTGGTTCTCTTCCATTTACATTTGTGATTTATAGCCTGGTCTCTGCCCATAAAAGCCAAAGTAGTTTTATTTTCTGCTTGTTTCCCATTTGACCACAGGAAAGAAACAGAAACAGTTTCTTGGCCCAGTATATTTAGTTTCCCAGAGGGAACAAACATTCCCTTAAGAGTAAATGTCATTAAAACTGAAAGCAGTACACAAACTGGAGGAGATGTGCTCTAACTTTACTGGAGTTTGGCACTGCAGTATACCAACAATTGAGTTCCTTAGAGAGTCGCAACACTAAGAGAATGACACTTTTCATCTGTTATGAGGAGGATCTTCCTGTGCAGGCTTGAATGATATCATTGTTTTTACGTTAATTCTGACAAATGTCTTACAATGGAACAGAAAACCCTGCTCTAAGATTATCAGTTAATTTGAAGGGAAAATGAGTCATGTGTTTCAATCAATCAATCAATATTTTCTTTTTCTTGTAAGGAATCACACACATTTTTGTCTATGATACCTCCCAGTTTACACTCATTCATATTTTAGACTTATTCTGCCTTGGTGTCTTAATGAATAAGACACCACCAATACATTTTTTGTCTCATTTGTTTATAGGGCTCCCTTGAAATAGTTTTCCTCAATTCTCCTTATTTTACAAGTACAACATCATAGTTGTAGAAAGAAACTAGATCTTAATGTGTTTTTAATAATGTCAAATTACCTCCTTAACTCTTTCCTGCTCCCAGTTGACAACATTTGTAAACCCAAAGGTCATAAAAGTATATCTTATATCTTATCTAAATGTTACATGTAATATTTGCAGCTGTTACAGATATTCAGATATTCTTTTTTGCTTGGAGACTGTACTTTTTTTCTTGAACTTATCAATATTTACTATTCTTGGCAGTTTAAAAGTTTTGTGAGCCTTCCTCTTTCATATACGCGTGTATGATTTCTCCTTCCCTTTTGGAAACAGAGGTGGATGAAATGGACTTGATTATCTTTGTATTGCAGTCTTACCCTATATAGTACTACTTCCCACAGATTATCACATACAGTATTATCAGTTTGCACATAGCTATGAGGTAATGGAAGTAGATGCAGACGTGAAGCACTGCAGCAGGTCCTGTTTATGTCAGGCCCTGCACGTCTTTGCCTTACCATGATACTCTCAACCTACTAATCTTGCTGCATATTGAGAACAGTCCTGCTCCTGCCCTTTGTGCAAGCAGGCAAGCAGTGTGTGACCCACTTTGAGCTTCAACATAAGCACTTCACTTATAAAAGGTCCTGCTTCTAAACTCTGCCACCTATGTTTCCCCTTTTGGTTTTTCCCGTCCAGGCTGTCTAAAGCTATTTTATATCAAAAAGATACACAGCTACTCAGAAATAAGACTGTGTTTCATGTGGTGATTTGTACATATTAACTGTACAAACATCTTCACTATACACAGAAAGATAGGGATGACTAGATTACTAGCATTACTCTTTAGGCAACTTAGAGCTCTTGGTTATTGTTAGAAAATGACCATGGTCTTGACTGAATACTGAAAGGGGACAGAACGAGTTTCCTTTTAAGGTTTTATCAAAAACACCATCTCTACCTAAACTTAACCAAAGTAGTAAATTATCCCTCTTCTCTGTTGTCAAAGTTTACTTTGCACTTTTTACATTAGACTTTTGATTTATTTGCGGAATAGCAACATTAGCACTACAAAAATAATAATAATAATCCTCTGAGTAGGCTAAGGTCATGGGAACATGTGCTTTAATGGATGGATGTTTTTCTTACCATTCCACTTACCTTTCCAATCTTTTGTTGCCCCTGTCCCAATGTTTTTGAGAAGTGCTGCTGCTCTCAATTTCAATATGACCTTATTTTTGTTTAAATGATAGTTGCAGCTCATGTTAACTCATCTATACAAAGGGTCGTATGGATGTAATTTAATTCACTTCAGATATTAATTTAATGCCATATCACAAAATAGTACATGTTGAGGTGAATGGAAGATAAAAGGGAGAGAAAAGAACAACAAGCATCAAAAGAACAACAACAAGCAGCAGACAAAACACTCAGTTTGGTGGGGCTAGTGACTGCAAGTAGGATACATGAAACTCTGTAGCTCGTGATACCTGCAGAAAGAGGAAGGGAGCTTAGTACATTAAGGGAGGTTCTCCAGCAGTCTGGCATTTTCATACCTTAGTGCATGTCCTCTAGTCTGAATCATTTCAGAAATTTGTAAACATTGTAGTATTTTCCACTCAAATTGTTTTTTTTTCATACTGAGAAAAATGCACACAAAAACATTACGCAACAAATTTTGTTCTCAGTGCGTGTCTCTGGAACAACTGGTTTGAGCTACGCTCACCTTCAGTTCTGCTGCGAAACTAGTAAAAACCTCTTCTGTTTCCACAAATTCATTGGTTACTCAGATGTGTGCCCATGCACACACACACACACACACACACACACACACACACATACGCACACAAACACAGGTCCCAGCTAACCCAGTAAAAAAACAAGATAAAATACTTTAAAAAGGTAACACTTACCTTCAAAGACCTGGGTTTAGGTAATAGACAGTCAGAATTAAAGAATTTGAGCTCCAGTGAATGCAGCAAATACATACATGTCCTCACTGATATACACTGCTCAAAAAAATAAAGGGAACACATAATCATTCCAATGTAAGTCCAAGACTATCACACTTCTGGGATATCAATCTGTCCAGTTAGAAAGCAACACTGATTGTGAATCAATTTTACCTGCTGTTCTGTAAATGATACAGACAACAGGTGGAAATTAGAGGAAATTAGCAAGACAACCCTTATAAAGAGGTGGCCACAGACCGTTTCCCTGTACTCATCCTTTCTGACAGATTTTTGGTCACTTTGCATTTTGCCAGTGCCCTCACCACTAGAGGTAGCATGAGGTGGTGTCTGCAACCCACAGAAGTTGCTCAGGTAGTGCAGCTCATCCAGGATAGCACATCAATGCGCACTGTGGCAAGAAGGTTTGCTGTGTCTCCCACCACAGTGTCAAGAGCATGGAGGAGATACCAGAAGACAGGCATGTACACCAGGAGATATGGAGGGGGTCGTAAGAGGAAAACAACCCAACAGTAGGACAGCTATCTGCTCCTTTGTGCAATGAGGAACAGGAGGAGCACTGCCAGCACCCTACAAAATGACCTCCAGCAGTCACTAATGTGCATGTTTCTGCTCAAATCTGATGATGTGAGGAGGCATTTCCTTGAAGAGCCACACAGACCTCTATGTGCTAGCCAGAGGTGACCTGACTGCCATGAGGTACTGGGATGAGATCCTCAGACCCATTGTAAGATCATATGCTGGTGCAGTGGGCCCTGGGTTCCTTCTGATGCAT
>OMLM01020272.1:0-12082 GCA_900302695.1 Helostoma temminkii | reverse complement strand
AATATATGACTTCTTTTTGTAAAGGTTGAGATCACTGTAGTCGTGTAGAGGTTCACTTGTTCATACATCTTTATGAAAACACTTCTTCAAGGCCCCTTTATCTAAATTCAGATAGCTTTCTAAACAATGCCACCTCTCAAGGTGTAAAGCAGTGTCAGAACAGCAAGATCTGTATTGGCACGGTAGACTTGCCTTGAATGGGCAGTGTAAAATGGGCTAGATTGCAGGTAGGGTTTTTTTTTACTGTGTAGAATTTGACTGGTCTAATCTAGTCCTGTCATTTGTTGTTCTGGATTAGGGATTCTGGATTTTGTTTTGTGGAGCTTCCTGCTTATACAAACATGACATTATTGTCATGTATGTGACAACACATGGGTTTGTGATTAGAGATTGCAGTGTAAAAACAATTAATTATACATCCCTAATAGCTGTGAAGGGTTAGTATGACATAAAGGCCTAAAGTTATTAAGATTTTAGATGTGTTTTATGTGAACGCATGTGTGCATGTACAGTATGTGTATTTGAAAGGGTGAACAAAGCATCTTTACTAGGCTGACTCAGGCCTGTGTTGTCATCACTGGGAGCTTCGACTGCCCAGGATTCAGTGGCTCAATGGAAAACTTTTCATGTTGTAATGGCTAATTAGCGCAAAATAAATGGCTGACTGAAGTTGCTAGTAGGCAGCACAGTGTTGTGAGTCTAGAGGCCTGATGAGGCTTTGTGGCTCTTTTGAGGCTGTCTGGCTGGAAGTGCCGCTAGCTATGTGAGTCAACACATCACTGTTTGATCAACCAGCTAGTCCCTAACACCAGCACTGATAACCACAACACTGTGGATCACAGCTCTTTGTCTGGGGGCTTTAGGCTCAGAAGTGCTGGCTTCAGTGGATCTTTGATGCTGCAGAAAATCTCAGCTATACCTCTGATGTCACTGTGAAGATTCAGCACTAAGCTTTCTTTTATTCAAATTATATGGCATGATCTGGACTAGCCCCTGGTGTCATTTAAAGGGAATCTGACCAGCTATTGAGGACCTCAGTCCATGGACAAAGCATGCTGGGTCATTTGTTCAAATGCCCACTCTGCATCACTACCTAAACTACCCTTATAAAAACGTATATTCAAGTGCAATATTAGTATACTTCTTTTAAGCTAAACATAATAATAATGTACTTATCAGAGGTATAATAGACAAAGTTGTATGTAGGTATACTTGCCGTAAACTGACAAGTAATAATTTGTCTCAATTTGTTGTGTGACATGGTGTTTTGCCTTTTAAGGAGACTTAGTACAGTCAATAATTAATTGTTGAACTGTCAGTAAAAAGGCTAAGCAATCAACAGGCCTCTCAGTAACTAGTACAAAGCTTTGAAGTTTGACATAGTTGTGTTATAGTTAATCAACATGGGAGGAAACAATTAACAAATATTCAGAAGTGCACTTTAATCAACTGAGAAAGAGGATAAAGTATTTTTCAACAGAATATGTTGATAATCTCTAAAGAATGCTGTTATTACTTCACTAGCAAACTAACGGTATATATAAATGTTTATTTGTATATGTATTAGTATAGAGTGAACGCACTATGTACAATCAAAGAAACAACTAAAACGAGGGGAACAAACTTAAAAGCCAAAGAGAGAAAAATGATTTTATGATAGCTTTAAAGGTTACCAGTGTTGGCGCAGCCCTAACATGGTGGGGTAGGCTGTACCAAAGTTTAGGGGCTGTTACTGCAAATGCACGGTTGCCTTTGAGCTTCAATCTGGATCTCAGAACCACCAACATCAGAACTAAATGCCGTTGAGCACGGGTGTCAAACTCCAGTCCTTGAGGGGCTCCATCCTGCTCGTTTTCCAACCATCTCTGCACTTACAGCTTCTGTCTGGCCGAACACACTGACCCTGGTAATCAGCAGAGGGTAGGGCAGGAATAGTTGAACAACAAGCAGGACTGTGGCCCAAGAATTAATCCTAAAGTAGACTGGAAGCCAGTGGAGAGAAGATATTCAGGTCAGAATTTCAGGTCAGAGTCAAATGGCACACCTAAATTTCGTGCATGTAGTAAAAAGTTAAAAGTTATAAAACATCCATCCTTTGATGTCATCCAGACAGGCCAGTTTTTTCCTGCTCCAGGGGCAGGTAGATCTGTGTATTGGTCGCATAACAGTGGAAAGAAATACCATGTTGTTAAAAATAGAACAATGGAACCATGTACAAGGAACAGAATTGGACAGAGAACTGACTCTTGTGGGACCCCACATGTGAGAGCAGCTGAGATGGAGGAAAATCCACTTAGGCTAACTTAGAGGGTCATGTTGGTTAATAAGACTCAAAAAAGTTTAAAAGAAGGACCACCTTCTCTAAAACTTTTGAGAAAAAAAAGGTAGAGATTGGTCTAAAATTCGAGAGATCCCTGGCCTCCTTGTTGGGCTTTTTTAACAGAAGCCAAATTAGAGCATGTTTAAAATTATAATACATTTTATTGCAAATAAGCTGTATATGAACATAATTTCTTTAAGGAAGCAGAGGACCAAGATCAGTCTCTAAACCACAGCAAAGGGAATCACAAGCCCCTTTTACACTGGCCATTCAAGGCATATTTACTGTGCCAATGTGCACAGTACCAATTTGCTGGTACCATACAGTAAAAGGTGGTAGGATTATGTCTTACATATGCATAGTGTTAATTTCTGACCACACACACACAGAAGCAATGCACCAAACTGACACAGGATACACAAAGGTGCCATACTGCGTATGCGACCACATAGTTTATCCCCAGCTGTAGAACATTCGGTGCAGCCATGATTTGTCTCTGAGCTCTCCATTGCTTTGAATAAAAATCTGACTTCTCACATTTTCACTTAGTTGTGATGCCATGTTTCTCGCTGTCAAGTGGTGGAAAGTAGCTAAGCAACTTTATGTAATGACTCTACTTACTGTAAGCAATATGAGGTATTTCAATGTTCTACTTTGTCTTTTCAGATTTAGACACAATGCTGCTTAGTCACGCAATGTTCTGCTGGTACCTTCAGACAATGACTTTAGGGGCTACACAGATACCATATGTGGGCTGCACATTTGACCCCACTTAAGTTAGAAATGGTAGTGTGGGACCACAAACGATGAGAAAGAAGTGCCAGTATCAATACAGCTTAAGAGTTAAAACACTAAGTAGTTTTTTATTTTGCTAACACATTAACTAGTGAACCCACCTCCACTGGAAATTGTGTCAGTATTGTCTCTATCCATAACATTTAATGAAAAAAGATATTGGGATTTCAGTAGTGTTCAATAATGAATGACTCATTGTCACATCATGTTACTGTGTTACAGGTATTGCTTATTTGGGAGGTGTCTGCAGTACCAAGAGGAAGTGTGTGTTAGCAGAGGACAATGGACTCAATTTGGCCTTCACCATCGCTCATGAGCTGGGACACAAGTAGGTTTTTGCCACGCGGTTCGGTGAGATGAAAGGGCCCACTCCATGTGGGCGTTGACAATTTCCTTTAGCTGCTGGTGCGAGGAGGGATAAGACCCATAGAGTGAAAGCCTAGGGGCCTACACCCAATTTACAGAAACTTGGGTTACGATACTTAACCAACAATTCTATAATATGACATGTCATTGTGATGCTGCTCTGTTGTCAGTATTTTAAGATGTGTTAAATTTGCTTGATAAAGAGAACATCCCAATCAAATCAGCATTTAAAACAAAATGTCACTTTGAATATTATTATTGTGGAGACATGCTGTTGACAGCACCCATGGAATCAGAACCAGAGACTAGATGCTATAATAGTTAATAGTTGTGAGTGAGACTTCTAACCAATTAGAAAATATCAATGCAAAGATAAACCCAGTCCAGCATTACATTTGGAGGATAAACTTTCTGCTGTGTTTGATGTGTGAATTTACCTGCCTCGAGGCACAACTGCAATATTTCAACTTCTTAGGGGGTAACAGGTGTAAAAGCATCAAGTTAGAGAATATATCCAGGCTGCAATTCAGGAAAAATCATGTTGCATTTACTTTATGTCCAACTGTACCAGGAAACCCAGCTCTTTGAAAAATGTATGGATATGTGAGCAGATCCCGCACTGGGCATAAAGGTCATCTGTCAGTAAGGGTGCCGTAGGCGACCCAAATGGGGGAAGTTTTTTACTATCTTGAGCCATAGTATTTTAATGCTATTATTTCAATACATTGCATGCATCGTGCAGAGTTCGGTAGCTCATTCCACCATTATGGGACCACCAAGCTAAAGAGCTTTGCAATGTTTTTTTTTGGTTTTGTTTTGTGATGGGACCACCAGACAATGTTCATTGGCAGACCGCAGTGGGTGGGAGGGAATGTAGATCTGAATAAGGGAGTTAAGGTAGATCAGTGCTGTTGAGTTGAACACTCTGTATGCAAGAGTCACAGCTTTAAATCTGATGCGAGCAGCTACAGGAAGCCAGTGCAAAGATTTGAGGAGCGGGGTGACGTGTGTCTTTTTTGGTTGATTTTTAATTGATGGCCCATGCTGTAATCCCATTAACAGGGCATTGCAGTAATCGGGACTAGATATGACCAGAGCTTGCACAATCAATTGGGTTGTGTATTCAGAAAGATAAGGTCTGATCTTTCTGATGTTGTAGAGGGCAAATCTGCATGCCCTAGAGACAGAGAAGATGTGGTCTATAAAGCTCAGTTGGTCGTCAATGATGACCCCCAGGTTTCTGGCAGACTTAGTGGGGACAATCACTGAAGACTCACTGTTGATGCTGATGTTGTGGTGTATTGATGGTCTAGCAGGGAAAACTAGAAGTTCTGTTTTGGAGAAGTTAAGTTGAAGATGTTTTCCCTTATCCAGGCGGAGATGTCAGACAGACAGGCAGTGATGTGTGATGAGACAGTCAAGTCATCCGGACAGGAAGAGCTGTGTGCCATCAGCATAGCAATGATAGGAAAAGCCATGTGAGCGGATGATAGAACCCAGAGATGTAGTGTAGATTGAAAAGAGAAAGGACCGAGAACTGAGCCCTGTGGCACACCGGTAGAGAGTTTGTGAGGGTTGGAAACATGTCCCTGCCAGGATACCTTAAGGGTTCGAGCAAAAAATTTTAAATTAAATAAATAATGCCCTATCTTCTTGGTAACACTTAATATGATTGGTGGCTCACAGCTCCGCTGCAGTTACTACTGATGTTGGGGGACAAGCAGCATCAGAAGTGAGTGAGCGACCGTGATACAAAATATATGGGATGTTATGTCAGAAAGGATTAAAACCCTGTGGAGCTCAGGGTCAAAAAAAGAGAGGAAGTGATGGGGTTGAGGAGGAAAAACACAAGTTGTGTATTACAATTTTAGACATTATGGATAATAATAGCGTTTGCTAATTAAATGGGTAGCTAGATTAGAGAGTGACTTGGGTTGTTTGTAACATTAATTGTTGCTCTGCCAGGATGGCGAATTTCTGTTTGTAGTGACTGTTTACAGACGGGTTATGGTGTTTTTCTTCCAGTCAGAAAAACTCAACAGACAACAGTACTGATCAAGAAACTGCAAAACAGATTTGTTTGGTTTCTTCTACCCACTGTTGATATGTTGAAATAATATTGGTCAAAACTTTTTTGTTTAGTCAGATAATAACAGCAAAAGATCATCACAATGTCTTAGCCAGGAGTAGGCAACCCTGGTCCTAGAGAGCCGCACATAGTTGAAAATAAGAAGGGCTATAGCTCTCTGTGACCACGGTCATCTACCCCTGGTCTAAGCCCTTCAGTATAGAATGTCAGACTAATGTGGTGTTGGTGTTATTATTGGCTAATTTTTACAATCAGCAGCTTCCTCTTCTATTTCAACTGAGTATTGAAATATAGAAATAAATAAATATGTTTGACATATGCTTTGCTTCTCTCTTTAAAATATTTAAATCCAACCTCTGCCATCCTTGGGCCATCCTTGGGCCATCCTTGGGCCACCCATGAGCGCTTCAGACTGCACCTCTGCACAGCCTGGAATCAAGAAAATTGCAGACTCAAGTGTCTAGTCTGCAAGTTTAACTGATAGAGTGAGAGCACAGTAGAAATATCGTATTTTGTAATGGACACCTGGCTCAGTGTGTTAGAAGTGCAGAATTAGGGTTGAACACTGAAACTGCTTCACAGTGAATGAGTGTCAATAAAGGAAGATAGGTTGTATTTGGATAGACTGGTGTTGCTTTGACTACTGGGAAGGTTTTCTGTCTCTAATTCTTTTCTGACTAATTCTCTGCCTGGACAACTCAGACACTGATTAACAAACATTCCAGGGTCTCAGGTTTCGCTTCTTTTTACCCAGACCCCGTTTTTGCCCTTTTGCTCTATACATTAAAGAAAAAGTAAAACTTGCAAGATCACAAATGTACATTTTTAACAGGCTTCAGTAGTTTTGCTTTTCATTATCTCAATTTACATCTATGCTTACTCTGTTTACTTTGGCTGAGTGTGCATTGTGTATTTGTAAGAAGTTTCAGTTCATCTTTACTTGTTGTCATTCAAAACACACAGGGGAACAAAATATGGAGAATACAGTAGCTCCTGAGATGAAAAATCTAAAAATATTTGTGCAGTTCGACTGAATTATTTCAGCTCACGGTCCACTTACTACAATTAACTTACAGTCAGATTTACTGTGATGTTAAGTTAACTGTATTGTTATTAAAACAACTGGTATTGGTGACCTCATTCAGTTCTCTACTGTTCTCTACTTTATGATCTTCTCTCTACTGAGAGATCCTTCCAGACATTTCTTAAAATAAAAGTTTCTGAGAACAATCCCATGCATTTAGAGCATTTTGGGGAAGAAAGAGATGGGAGCAATAGGCCATTTATAGTCTACAGGCTAAAAGATTTTTTTCCAAATACATTTTTGTCTTGACCTGACTAGTCCTCAGACTAGTACTAAGAAAATACCTCACCAGGGCAAAACAGTGTCCTTGTGAACCCCGTTTCACCGTTTCTGTCCCTGTTCACTCTGTGTAACAGTGAGATGTTAAACCTGGAACTTGCAGCATACACATAAAGCCCTCATTGACAGCCCAGATACAGAGCAACTGCCAGATTCATACAGAAATAATGCTAAAGTGCAGCTTTGTATCAGCTTTGTGCATGTGCCAGGCCCCTCAGGAGTTTTCACAGTTTTCATCAGGCAGCTCTGCTCCAGCTTTGGGGCCAGAAAAGGTACTGAGCTGACACACACTATGTCTGACCTCTGCCCATGAACATACAGATTATGGAATCAATCTTACATAACCACACACACACACACACACACACACACACACACACACACACACACACACGCATACATACTACAAGAATCATTTTTGTGTATGTCAAGTAGCTATTAAAACTTTTATGGACTGATATAAACTCTGAGCTTAGCTGTTGTGTGTTTTTATAGTTTAATGCAGTCTGTATGTCAGGGACATATGCTTCAGTACAGCATGTGGGATATGTACATACAGTACTGTATGTATACATATATGTACATATACATATAAATATACATTTTCAATTTATGATGTACATATATATTGTTTTAGCCTCAGCATGTGAGGGTATGCTAATACTTGATAATTAGCAGTTACCACAAATACAGCTGAGGCTTGTCACTTTCTTTTAATGGATTACTCAGGTAAACACACAATAACTCACAGTGTACACGGTGTCAGTTTTATCAGCCACAACTTTAAAACCACATTTTGTTGTACGCTGTTGGCTGTCTCTCCGCCATCACAAACATTAACACCACAGAAAGTTGTGGGTCATTAGTGTATAAAAAGATACATACATATAAACTGCTACACAATAATGATAAAGAATTATCTGTAGACAATGAAGAAGCGGCATGTATATACATAACACAGGAATCGAAGACTAAGAAGCAGAATTCAGAGTTTCCTATTAATAATTTTTATACAACCATTTACTGATTGGTTGGCACAGTAGGCGGAGCTTGTAGTTTTGGACCACGGTATATACAGTATACAGTATGTATTTAATGTGCAGTGAAGTCAGTGTCTACTACTACACTGTCCTTTGTAGTGGGCGAGGACAATTAATTCTATATGGCAATTGCAATTTATTACTGAGTCTGTACCTACTCTTCACACTGGGCGGTTGGTTTTTAATTTTCGAATGTGGGTCATTGCTTTGGGTTTCTCCATGTATGTCTCTCTATGTTTGACTTTCACACAGACATGCATTGTGTTTGCACATGGAATGAGAGTAAGAGATCCTTTCTATAAGAGCTTCCCTCAGGCTCCTACTCTCTTCTATTAATATGTTGCAGGTGTGTTACTATTACATTTTCTGAAGGCAAAGCACTGCATTGTTCTGGTTTTCCATTTACTTCATGCACAGTGCTGTGAAAAATACTTGCCTCATGTTTTATTCTTTTGCATATTTGTCACACAATGATTCTGATCATCAAACAAATTGTATGATTAACCATAGATAACCAGAGTAAATAAAAAATGCAGTTTTTACATGATAATTTTATTTATTAAGGGAAAAAAGTTGTCTAAACCTGCCTGGCCCTATGTGAAAAAATAATTCCCACCCCCATGGTAGATCATGAATGAGTTTAATTTCACTTGAAACACCTGGGCCTGATTACTGCCAGACCTGTTGAAACAAGAAATCACTTAAATAGAAGATGTCTGACAAAGAGAAGCATGTTAAAAGATCTTAAAAAGCAATAAATCATGCTGTGAGAACAAATTTCTAGCCATTTCTAAGGCTTTGCGACTTCAGTGAACCATAGTGAGAGCCATTATCCACAAATGGAGAAAACTTGGAACAGTGGTGAACCCTCCCAGGAGCGGCCGGCCTACAAAAATTACTCCAAGAGCATGATGAAGATTAATCCAGGAGGTCATAAAAAGACCCTAAAGAACTGCAGGCCTCACTAGCCTCATTCAACCATAGGAAAGAGGCTGTCCGAAAATGTCATCCATGGGAAAGTTCCAAGGCAAAATACTTCTGACTGACCTTTGTACATCCCGTTACAATGTAAAACTAACACAGAATTTCATAAAAGAACATCATATCAAGCTTGGTGGTGGTAGTGTGATGGTCTGGGGCTGCTTTGCAGCTTCGCGATTTGGATCGGCGAATCCGATTGAGCTGTTGTGTTAGGACCTTAAACAGTATGTTCATGCTCAAAAACTCTCTTCTGTGGCTGAATTAAAACAATTCTACAAGGAAGAGTGGGCCAAAATTCCTCCACAGTGACATGAAAGACTTATTGCCAGTTATCGCACACACCTGATGGCAATTGTTGCTGCCAAAGGTGGCACCAAAAGTTATGTATTTGGGCAACTTTTTTCCCTTAATAAATTATATCATCATTTAAAAACTGCATTTTGTATTGGGTTATCTTTGTGTAAAACATTCAAGTGTGCCAAATATGCAAAAAAAAAAAAAAAAAGTAAATATCAGGAATGTGGGAAATACGTTTTTACTTCAAATGTACAGTACAAGAACAACTGTAGAAAATGATACTGTAATAACAGCACACACTGACAAAACAATCTTTATGGTATAGTAAAATATATTAAATTAACTTTCATAATTTACAATATCTGTTGTAATATTATGTTCCATTCAGAATGAGAATTTGTTAAGTAAAAATGTAAATATATATAATTTTTTTACTGTGTGGGAAGTGCTTATTTTAAGATTTTTTGTTTTATTACTGATTTACACATAGTATTTAAAAGTTTTAGAGTTAGTGCACATAAACCTAGAAAACCTAGTAAAACTTAGCAAATTTTAATCTTAAAGTACAATGTTGTTTGAATCAGCACATATGTCTTTGGACAAGACAGGATTCCCGCAATTTCATCTTTGAATCAGAGTCGGCTGCTTGTCTGGACTGTCCCATGTAGAAGGTAAGTTGCTGTCTTCACGTTATTGTTCATAATTATCTAAATCATGTTAATTTAGTAATTCTAAAGGCAATATCTTGTGGACATTATAACTGTTAGCCACTGTTTTCAGATTATACCACCAATACCTGGCAGGATTGTAACATATACAACAGAATGTACAGTACAGTATCTAATGTTACTACAATGTCCTACACCTTTCCACCTCAATCGCTGAAATGGCCTGTTTTCAGCTGTTATTTTTGTAATATTACACAAAAAGTGTGAATCAACACGTTCTTCTATTCAATACTGCTACTCTGCTATGTGAAACCTTAAACGCACTTCCGCTGGATGAAATCATAGAAAAATAATATATTGACCACTATGCCTGATTATTTGTCCCAGTTTCTGATGTTGTACTTGTGAATCTTGTCAATTCAGATGAAGCAGTCATTCAGGACAATAATTCCCTGTAGCTTCATGTACAGACCTGCCCACTATACACCAAAAGATACTGCCCCTTATGAAGGCCAAGGAAAGGGCGAAGCTGAGGCAAGTTCTGGAGACACTGAGTCTGGTGTATACTCGTATACAGCACAGATCCATGTATTCTTTGCCTTTGCTTGTCTTCTACGCATGGCTCTTACTCCATGCACTTAAGTAGCTGCTCCTTATCCTCTTGTGTTAAATATAAAAGTAATAAAAGTGCAGCATCCATCTTCTGGAAGAACAAATTAAATGGATTGTTGTGATGCATGCAATAAAGTAACAAAGCCATTTGGTTTTCTGGCAGGGTAAATGTATAGAGACACACAGCTTATAGCTGAGAGCAACATCCATTCATAGGCTACAGTCTGAGGAGTTTAACCATCTTAAATCATGCTGTATGTTTTAGAAATGCGAGCAGACTGTAAAATTAGTTTAATGTACACCAGTCTTCTGATAAATGAAATAACAGCAGATTTCATAACATCAAAATGATCAATAATACAGTGTAGACATTGTTAATATTGTAACTATTGTAGCTGGAAACAACTAGAATAGTGTATTTGAATATTTCCATAACCATACAGAGACCTATAATCAGCAGAAATTACTACTGTCTTCCAATAATGTTTGCTAATGTAAGTTTATTCATTTAAAAGGAGAACTGATTATTAGAAAACCATTTAGCAATGACGTTAACACAGCTGAAGACATGGATGTTTATGAAAAATGTGGTCATTCATACGTGAGTCCAGACTTTTGACTGGTAGTATAAACTGAAATATGTTTAATTATGGCAGTTTTTGGCATGTGTTTATTCTGCTCTGGTGATGAAGTCATCTGGAATTGTAGAAGCAGTTCTTATTTTATTTGAATTTTAATGGACTTTTTCTTTTTCTTGTAAATATGCAGAAGAACAGCTGCAGTGCAAGATACTTAAACTCCTCCACTTGAGGGAGGATCTCCCCCACAACCTGGAGGGTGCAAGCCACCTTTTTCCGGTTAAGAACCATGGCCTCGGACTTGGAGGTGCTGATTCTCATCCCAGCCCCTTTACACTCGGCTGCAAACTGCACCAGTGCCTGCTGGAGGTCCCGGTTCGATGAGGCCAACAGGACAACATCATCTGCAAAAAGCAGAGATGAGATCCTGTGGTCCCCAAATTGAATCCGGACGAGTCAACCTCTGAGTCCCCAGCCTCTGCTTCCTCTACAGAAGGCGTGTCGACAGGGTTGAGGAGATCCTCAAAGTATTCCTTCCACCGTCCTACAATGTCCCCAGTCGAAGTCAGCAGCTCCCCACCTCCACTGTAAACAGTGTTGGCAGGAAACTGCTTTCCCCTTCTGAGGCGCCGGACGGTTTGCCAGAATTTCTTTGAGGCAGACCGATAGTCCTCTTCCATGGCCTCACCGAACTTCTCCCCAGAGTTTTTGCCTCTGGGCTGCGGCGCGTTTGGCCTGCCGATACCCATCAGCTGCATCAGGAGTCCCACAGGCCAACCAGGCCTGATAAGACTCCTTCTTCAGCTTGACGGCTTCCCTTACTTACGGCAACTCTCTCGTCCACCGGGGAGAACTCCAACACATGGCAGCTGAGCTGGGGGGCTATAAGCAAGCCCACCCCTGCTCGCCGACTCTCACCATTGGCAACTCCAGAGTAGAAGAGAGTCCAACCTCTCTCAAGGAGTTGTGTTCC
>OMLM01020271.1:32059-48654 GCA_900302695.1 Helostoma temminkii | reverse complement strand
CAATACGTGGTGCACACACACACACACACACACACACACACACACACACACACACACACACAAAATGATGGTAAAGTTCCAATATTATGAGTCAGTGAGTCACTTTGAAAGTAACCATGCACAGCAAGTGGTGTTGTACACAGAACTGTGCACATGTTAGACACAAGACAGAAAAACACTGGATTCTAGTTATGCAGCATTTCTGCTAAACCTGATTTTTTTTGTGAGGAGGGAGCAGTGATACTTGTACTGACACTAGTCTTTAATAACACGTGTCAACAAAGAGCGAGCCTGGAAAGTGCATAAAAAGATCAAACACTGACTCTTTAGCTTGTTTCTGGCGTTGTTGGCCGACTTCTTAATCTCATTGGTGAGGGCTTCAACATCATCTTGTGTTTCTGAAAGAGCAAGCGAGAGCGGAAGGAGCTCATTAATGACAACAGGAAGAGGGAATGGGGCGCTTGGAAATGTGTGTTTTTGTGTAAGAAAACGTTACTCTGCTCAGACGTGGGGGCCGACAAGATGGTGGAGTAAAGTTTTTTGATTTCTGTGACACTCTCATCAATCTTGTCAATGCTGAGACGGATATCTTCAGCCTGAAAAACACAAGGATCAGTCATGACGAAATACATGTGAGTTTAGATATATGAGGAACAGACAGATTACCTGAGTGAAGAAATCATCCATAAAAGTTTCAGGCTCCACCGGAACCTCAATGTCATCACCTCCGGCATCGCTCTTCTGTTAAACACATTCAAATGAGACGTCACTACTGAACTTCAGGATGATATAAACACAGTAACTACAATATCTTTTCAAAGGAGAAACACACAACATAACACAACACATTCTACATGTAGTCTATTTAGTTTTGTGAAGAGCTCTTTAAAAGTGTCATAAGGTATTTTTCAGATAAATGACCACATTATTATAGAAAAAAAATGTCCGTCCCTGAATCACCATATTGATCAGTGCTTTCATACTGATTTAAGAATTGAGAATTTAAAGAAGAGAATGTAAAGGATTTAGAATGTGTTGTATGTGTTGTAAACACATCTACAGATTCAATATGAAATATAATTGTTTTATTAAAAAAACTGCTGAAATCTAATCTGTGCAATACATTTTCACAATTGTGTAACTTTCACATATTAACCTCAAACTGATGTGAGTACTGAAAGAAGAACAGTGTCAGATTTAACCCCACTCTCCACTAGCGTGAAGACACTGTGTCAAACCACACACTGTAGCTTTAGAGCTTATATGTTACAGTACCCTCCACTAAAGTTAAAGCACCCACAACAAGTATGACCAAACAAAGCTATGAATTCACAGGACAGAACATTTTTGAAGTATATTCCCATTGATTTTTTATTTATTGTAGTACACCTGGTGACTAGGAACAGGACATTGTTCAATTTTAATTCCAGTTAGCTAGAAGTGCTATGAATCAGCCTAGAAGAGGACGCATGTCTATGGTCAGATGAAACCAAAATAGAGCTTTTTGGCCACCAGAGGTGGGTTTGGCAGGACAATGATCCAAAACATACATCAAAATCAAACCAAAAATGGTTTGACCACAAAATCAGAGTGCCCTGGACATCCCAGTCCACTGACTTGAACCCCTCAGAAAAGCTGTGGGTGAACTGGAGAGGAGAGTCCACCAGTGTGAACGTGGGAATCTGAGGGATCTGGAGAGATTCTGTATCCTGTAACCTCATCCAACATCTTCAGCCATTATAGGAGGAGACTCAGGGCTGTGTTTCTTGGCAAAGGGAGGCAGCACAAAGTATTGACTAACAGGGGGCCAATAATTGTGGCACACATACATTTAACAAAGATTTTTTTGGGGATAAAACTGTATTGTGTTTGAAATTGTTTGTTTTCAATTAGTTTTTTTGTTAAAAGATGAAAAGGTTAAACAATAAAAAATTTTTTCACAAACTCAACGTTGAAGCCACTTATTTAAAAACTACTGCTGAAACAATAGGACAAGCTTTAACTGACTATTACAGATGATGCATGCTTTATGACTGTAGGTCTGTGTAGTATACACTTGTTTTACTCTAGTTAGAAAGAGCGTTAAGGCCTGTGCTACAGCCGGAGTACATATTATACATATTGTACCTACCTCCTTCAGCTGTGCCAGTCGATCCTTCATCTTGACAAGTCTGGTTCAAACAAAAATTAGAATTTGGATTGATGGATCTCAGACAGCAATGCTACCTCTTTAACTGCTATTAAGATGGCCTCCAAATTAGCCCAGTGGAAATGACGTATTCCTTCAGTGAATCCAGGAGATCTGACTGGAGGACAGTGGTCAGGTTCAGAGAAAGAGCAGCAGGTATCAAACTGAGTTAAAACAAGTAAATAAACAATCAATCTACACATGAATGGAGGGTCCTGGTTGTTTGGATGCTCCCCGGTCAGCTAGTATTTGTGGTCCACCTATCCTGAGGTCCCACTAAGCCTCTAAGAACGGATTAGGACAGCAGTGTGTTCAGGACGATAAACCTTTCTCTTCCTCCTCACTCCTCCCACAACCAGCATTACACAGTGCACGTAGCCACCAGGTTTTACAATTAGGCTAACATGCCAATGCAACAGTGGAATCCATTTCAAGTCAAATAAAGCTTAACTAAAGATGCTAATGTGAGAAGGATCAAATATATCCTGTACTGTATATACAGTGTCATTGAAAACATGTACTATATATATATATAAATTCCAAGTAAGAAATATTATAGCCCAACCGTTGCTTTTCTTTCCTGAGAGGTGGTCTAGATGGATAGATCGTCTGACATTACTGTTGCTGTCTGGAACACACATCAGTTACAACTTGGGGTGCTGTGTCTTACCAAAGGACACTTCCTTTCTGCAGTCTAAAATGTATTAAAAACTAATTTTTTATTCTCTTGAATCTTTATTTGACAAAATTGCAAAGAAAATAGTGTCAAATGTAGAGTTTGATGCTGTAACACGCTCAAAAAACTTTGGGATTGGGTTGTGTGTTCTGAACCGCTTTGTCCCCGCAGGGGTCACGGGTGTGCTGGAGCCTATCCCAGCTGTCATATGGGCGAGAGGCAGGGTACACCCTGGACAGTTCACCAGGCTGTCGCAGGGCCTGTGTTACATCATATGTCATTTCATTTACACTTTCTGATGATCTGGGACCAGAGAACATTAATTGTTGCAGTTTTATAAGTGAATTATTTGCCTATTATTTGATTGATACAAGACTTCAGTGGCTCAACTGTTTTTCCTGAAACCAAGTTGAGTCGTCTGACCACAGAACTCGTTTCCACTGCCTTTCAGTCCATCTGACATCAGCTCGGCCCAAAGAACTTTCTTTGTTTCTGAACAGCACTGGTGTATGGCTTTCTCTGTTTTTAATAGAATTTCTGGATGCAGCAGCAAACTGTATTAACACCTTTCCAAAGTATTCCTAAAGCTGTGCTTGGAGAGATTTTTTATAATATGTATGGCAACAAATCACAACAATCATCTCAAGGCTCTATATATCACTTTATGATACAAGACCCCACTACTCACATTAAAGATAAGATAATTCAAAAGTACTACAATATTTGATCACAAGTAAATATCATACATTAAAAATGTTACTTTAAGATACAGTGTGTGACTATATAAAAATATTTTTTCATGTAGCGCCCCGTGCAGTATGTATACATGTAGCACTAGCTGCTGCACTGTAAAAAATAGCTTGTTGTTTCAACTTAAAAATATAAGTCAAAGAACTGGCTTACATTTTTAAATCAAGTCAACAAATGCAATTTGTTATTCTAACACAAATAAGTGTTATCTTCATTAACTATTGTATTGTGTTAGCACATGACCTAACTTGGTTGATTTAGATGTGTTAACCTATTTCATGTTAGGTTTTTGTTTGAACTTATGAATCCTTTTCAGCTTCATTAGAATTTATTCTTGTGTAAAATGTTCTGCAGTTAACATGATGGATTGTTTCCTAAACCAAAATGAACCAAAGTCAGTAGAAAACACAATCACATTAGTGCTATCCCAGAGACTTTGATCAATTATAAGTGCACGCTGGTAGGGACCGAATTTAGTTTATACTAGTGTGAAGTATGCATTAAAGACACACATCATCTTTTCACAGTGACTGTTTTCTTTAAACTACTAGAAGGAACTTTATTTGAAAAGCGTTAATTCAAACTATGCATGCTGGGAAGTCAGCTTCATTTAATGAGTTGAATTTTAGTAGAAAAATCCTGATGAGAATTTAGTTTCAATTGAGAACATTTTCCCCACAACTTTGCCTCTTGTAGTTTACACATTTCCGACAGAATCCTGAAGGCAGCACGCCTTGGCCGCTCTCCACACATCATCTCCGCTCCGTGTGGATGCAGCAGTGTGTCTGTGATACTAGGCTCAGCAGACGGACTATCTGTTCCCGGCCTGACGGTAAGTGACACGGGAGTTGTGTTATTTAAAGAGGAGCGGGGAGGGAAGTGAACGGACATACAGTAGGTCCCTGGACGTTCACCATAACAAAGCACTGAATTGCTTCTCTGATCCTACATGATACATTCCAGCGGCGGCTCAGTCACTTGAACCAGTCTGGATGTGACCATGTAAGTTCTCTGTGAGCCGCTGCTGCTCGTTGCAGTTCAGAAGTACCCTGACTGTAGCTCTGTCTGCTCTGCTCTCTGCCTTCTTCATTCATTTAAAACGCCGCCAAAGTTTGGGGATTGTTCCTACTGTGAGTTCTGTACTAAAGGTGCATCCACACCGTTTTCTCCTTCCGTGCAGCGCGCGCGCGCTCACAGGAAATGTTTTATAGGCTGGAATTCGTGCGCGTGGGCGCGGCCAAACCTGTTTTGTTTATTCCGCCTGCCACACACACACACACACACGCACACACACACACACACCCTCTTTGTTTTTTCTCTCATGTTTATCAGACACGCCATCAGGGGACTCTGGGAGGAGAAAGCAGGGCCTACCTCTCTTAACACTGGGTCTGTGAGGCGTTCGTGTGCTATCGAAAATATCAATGTGAGGCCTGTGTGTGTGAGTGTGTGCATACGAGGTTTGTTTACACGAGTTCTGGAAACACGGTGACACAAAAAACTGCTGTCATTGTCAGCATTAATACAGTATGTATTGAAATTACATAATAAAAATGAGTTGTCAACCCACATTAATAACTAATGGCCACAATTCATAAACAGTATAAACTGTTGAGTGGTGTGTAAACACCAGCCCCAGCCTGGAGTCACAGTGCTAACTCTGTGGATACCCCATGAAGCACCAAACCAGGGGTAAGCTACCCTGGTCCTAGAGAGCCGCAGCCCTGCTTGTTTGACAACTATCCCTCCTTTTTCCACTGACTACCTGGATCAGGTTTGTAAGTGCAGGGACAGGGCTGCTGCTTTCTTGGACCAGGGTTGCCTACCTTTGCACTAGGCCTACATGTCTACTGTGTCTAACTCTGTAGAGTCATTTTAAAATGACTTTAAAAACAAAAATGGTGGCAGAAAATTACATCATTCAAAGAAGGAAATATTTTCTGTTTTACAGTGACCATCTATAATTTTATATGGTAAATATTATCACCACATAATTTTTTTCCTTCAAGATAGAAAGTGTGTATGTAAAGTATAAGTGTGCCAGTTTTCAGTTGTGGAGTTGTCCCCTTTTGTAGTCTATAAGCGACAGACAGACATCACTGTACTGTGTTCAATTCAATTCAATACATTCAATCTGAGCTGAAACATTAAACATTAACGTTAACACCATTAACTAAGCACTTCATTGGAGAGCTCAGTGATGACATGTTCACATCATAGTGATATGGTTTCCATTAAAGTCTCTAGATCATTATGTGTTTTACTTAACTCCAGGTTAACAGTGTCTTTCATGTATATCAGCTGGGATCTTGAATAGAGGCTGGCGGTAGTTAGAATAGTATTATTAGTGTAGTTCTGCTAAATTAAGACCAAGCACTCTCTCAGAATAGACAGGCAGCAGGCAGAGCAGCTCATATGCAAACAGGTGCGGACTCACAGCACAGTAGACTGAGTAGGAACTAACGTCCCTCATGTCTTAATTATCTTTATCAATCCTCCAAAACCCTCCACAGCAGCAGTGAACTAGTCACTATGTTCTCGTTACAGGCTTTAATGCTCATTTCAGATTTATTTTAAGATCTGGTCTCTTTATATTGATGGTCCTAAACTATGCATGTGCAGATTTCACTGAACTGTGGGCCATGTGTGTCCAATTGTGTAATTTCCTGTATGTAACTGCTTGATTACTCCACAAATGTCCAGCAAATCTGAACCGTCCTCGTCTCTCCATTCACCCCTGCCTCTGCTCTCCTCTGCTTATGTCAAACAATGTGAACATGAGAGCAGAACAGATGAATTTCAATCTGACTGTTCCAACAGTGGCTGGATACAAATCTGATC
The DNA here is from genome assembly GCA_900302695.1 of Helostoma temminkii. Lineage (NCBI taxonomy): Eukaryota > Metazoa > Chordata > Actinopteri > Anabantiformes > Helostomatidae > Helostoma > Helostoma temminkii. The sequence goes on along the minus strand of OMLM01020271.1, from coordinate 42,199 downwards.
TAGGACCATACCCAGAAGTGTTACTGATCTGATCTTAAAAATTCTTAATGCCTTCATTTAACATGCAATGTGAGGTGTCTCTAATGTTTTGGACCCCTTGTTTATGTAAACAGGGAGGCCAAAATTAGAGACACCTCTTAACATATTCCAGTATGACTCCATCTCCCTCAATGACCTTAGTAATGCATCTGTACTAGAATTATCACATTTCTAACAGTTTCAACTCAAAAACTGAAAAATTATAACTTTGTATATGTAGAATTCATGTCAGAGCTGATGTATTGGATTGTATTAGATTAGATTGATTGTTATGTCCTATCATGTCTGACTGACAAATGATGTCACAAAGAGGGAGACCAACAGAAAGTAGAGCTTTACCTGAAGTTAGCTTCTTTTTCTAATGTTAATTCACCTGCAGTGACCCCTTGTTACAGTTTGTGTTATTTGTGTTTAACTGTTTATGAAAGTGCAATCTACCAGTTGTCGTCCATCTGCCAGTTGCACATGAACACGCGATAACTTGTGCTCTCGCATGATTTGCAGGTGTTACCATCCAGTCATCAAATAAGTTCTCCTTCTACACTATCAAAGCCTATAATCTGTGACCACTGATAGAAACAGTCTGTAGGTGTGTCCCCATCTAACTTTGGTGCAGACATGGCATTAGTCTTTTACCTGCCCTGTTACATTAACAACCACCCAGGTTAGTTTGGCTGCCATAAGCATCTGTACCTGCAAAGATTTTTGAAAATAGCTGTCACCTCCCATTGATTCAATCATAGTTTCATTGATTAAGCTCCAGGTTTGCTAACTCTCAACTCCAATTAACTTTCCAACCTATAAAGGTTAGAATGATTTACTCAGTATAGACAAGAAGATACAGCTTTGACCATAATTTAAGACACATCTATGGACAAATGCAGCTAATTACAATGGTTTAATTTCCTTGTTCTTGCTACTTATCCTAGACTGACTGCAGACGAGGACAGTCAATATATGTATTTGACCTGCTGCACTGCAGCAACTAAAATCAACAAGACTAGCTGTTAAGATTAGGTAGCTACTTGAATTCCAATGGTTCCAATGTCAATGGTTTCCAAACTCTTTAGACTGGGCCCCCTTTGTAGGTAAAATTATTTCTGTGCCTCCAGAAATCCCCTCACCTCCTGTTTTCAGGCTGTTCCACAGTGGTTATGTTCTGAAGCTCAGTTAAATGTGGCCACACCTAAGCACAATCCAGTTAGGAGGATTGTTATGGAAGTAAACTTCAGATCACTGACAGATCATAGACACTGTGAGTAATTTAGAGCTGCTGTAAGTCCATAGATGTAAAATTATTTATTTTTATTGGATATTTCAGTTTTAATGGGACAGAGCTACACATTACATCTGCTTAGCAGATCAGACAGTATTTATATTAAAGCATGTCGTGTGCTTTTGTAGTAACTTGTACCTGATGAAATTAAATCCAGGTGTTTCTGAGATATGCAGAATTGTGAAGAATGCTTTCAGGGCATGTCTGTGATGTGGCGTTCACATAAATGGACAAGAAAGGATAGATAAATATGATAATGGACCTGAGGTCACGGCCTGTACCTTTGAGCAGAGTACTGTGCCATGTGCCAAGCATGAAGAAAGGTGTTTTTGAGCTATTGCAAGCCTTGATTGATGAGTGTTGAAGGAATGTATTCAGTTTATGACGGGAAATAAAGAACTGGAGAACAATTGAAATGCGTCAGTCTGTGTGGTTTAATATTGGAACTGCAAACTGGCAGAACTAACATAAAGACAAAGATCTGTCTCAGGCTGTAACAAATCTGCAACACAGAAGACCTCACTGCCACCAGAGTATGACCGTACACATAGTTAGGAGCACTGTAGATGTAAAATCATATAGAACTGTTAAATGAGCATACCCAGCAGTGGGTTAAGTATTCACACAGGCTTCCTGTCGGTCTGCATAGACAAGTGGACCAGTTGTCAACAAATCATTCCTTTGCGTGAAAACCAGCAGGATTATGGGCATACTTGATTTCTTTTCTTCTGTGACGTTTTCCTTTGTGGGGTAGAGTGTTTCCTGTTACACTCCTCCCTCCAGCGGCAGACCAGTCTGCAATTACAGACGGCACTCATGCACTTTAAGCAGGAAGAAGAGAGCACAGTGATGGGGAATGTTTAGCGCTCAATGGTAATCAGGTTTACAAACCTGTGGTGTGTGTGTATGTGTGTGTTTGCAGTTTGTGCTGTGTTGGAGGCAGAGGGAGAGGGAGACCTACAGTATTAGTACTAGGCTGTGCCAGAGAAGCAAAAGCTCATATTCAGATAGAGGTCATGTCATGTCTAGATGGGAAAAAGTGCCAACCCACCAAACCCCTCATATCTTAACAGTGTAAGTTGGGTCCAAGCCCTCACATATAATATTGAAATGGTGGAAGTATCTGTATATATGGAGTCAATCCAGTTGTGTATTAAAAGTTTGGTAGGTATGTTTATTGTTTTTTATATGTACTGAAGGATCCTACTGAAGTCAAAAATGTTAAGTTTAAAGCTACAATATCTAACTTTAGGGCTAGTGCTATCAAGCTAATGGTAGCATGAGACTCGGTCCAACCAAACCCTCCCTGCGCTATGCTACAACACACTCTGCCCAGCCCTAAGTATTTGTCTGACTAAAATAACAATGACAGTACATCTATTAGAGCTACAAAAACACTGTAGAGTGGTGTCACAGAGTGGAGTGAACGCCCTCATGGATTAGCTTTGCTCTTTAACAAGACTCAGAATTCTCACAGAATCAAGGTAAAGTAGAGCCAGTTGATGTTACATCGCTCTTTGCTTATGCTCATCAGCATAGCAGCTCAGCTGATACACAGCAATCCTGAGATTGAGAGCTTCTGAGCTGAGAGTAGCTTGGGTCAGTGTGGTATTCACATTCACACTATGGCTTCCTCTTTTCAACATATGCTCAGATCTTCATGACACTGAGCAAGAGAAAATGGGCGGAGTTATGGGGAGCAAGAATAGACTGACTGATAATACCTCAGAGACATGAGAGGCTGTTATTCTGAAGGAGTGAATCGGATTGTTCAGTTAATTCTGTGAGTGAACATAAATAAGGGAAAAGACTTAACTAAACATCTTGTGTGTCTTGTCTGCAGATGATGTGGAGTACTGTGATCCTGCTGGCTGCTGCCCTCAGCGTGGGTGAGTACCTTATCCCAATTCTACACCTATAACCTTTCCTCTGGTGTTTGTGGCAGCTGAAACTTTAGGAACCAACTCCTTTAGTCAGAGGCAGCAGCTGAACAGCTGAACACAGACAGAGATGATTGGAATGCATAGAATGAATCTGTCGCATACGTGGAGTTTTTCTCAGTCTAACAACATGCAAAGTTGCATAATCAAACAGGTGCATTTGCATTCTTTACTCCAAGTCAGCCATTACTTCTACTATGATTGAATGGACTTGTTTGAACACCTGTAGCCTGTAGATGAACTGACAGCATGTTTCAGCAGAGATATCAGCAACAATCAGTGTAGCTCTTTTCTTCATTGTGACCTTCTCCCACTACTCTGACAGATATTTTGAGCTCACCTGTGCTTTCTTTCTTTTAAAGAATGCACAGATTCTTACAGATTAGGCCACACCCATAACTTTCTCTTTTATAAATTTATGTTGCATAATGATGACTTATTAATTTGTATTGAGATCTGCTTGGATTTCATCTTGGTAGCTCCTGTCAAACAGCTGCCAGACGCCAACTCAACAGCTGATATCAACTCCAGACTTTTATCTGCTTCATTTGTCTTGACAAGAGTTAACTTCTTCTTCAGTTAATAGTCAAGATGCATGTCAATCAAAATGGAGGTACTCTGCTCAAAGTGCCTGTAAATGCCATATTTTAAAACTCTTTAAAAATTGTAAAACTGAAAGTCTACACTTCAATCATATTTTGATTATTTTGTTTTAAACTTTCTGCTGTGGTGTATAAAAGCAAAATCATAACAACTCAAAAATCCTCCAAAAACTTCTGGATCGAACTGTATATCAGCTTCCACTGAAAGTCTGTGGGACTTTGTGTCCATTCATTCTGTAGAGCATTTATGAGGTCAGACACTGATGCTGGATGAGAAGGCCTGGTTCACAATCTCTGTTCAAAGTCATCTTAAAGGTGCTAGATGGGGCTGAGGTCAGTTCTCTGTGTAGGTCAGTCAGGTTCTTCCACACTGAACTCATCACACCATGTCTTTATAGACTTTGCTTTGCGCACTGGGTCACAACTATGCTGGAATAGATTAGCCACAAAGTTGGAAGCACACAGTAGCATTGTCCAAAATGTCTTAGTGCTGAGGCATTAAGATTGTCCATTTAGTTGCCTAATTTCCGCCCACACATTAGTAACGTTAACTATAGTAATCACAGCATTAATCACAGTTTGGGTCTAAGACATCGAGTCTTCAGTGTTATCCAAAGAGATGTCTTCTAAATCAACTATCACTATAATCTTTACATTAATTAAAGGTTGAGTTGTGGCTGTAACTAATGAATGAAGAGTGAATACAACAGGTGAACACACCACCACATATGATCTGATCTTCACGTCTGGTCATTCTGCTTGTCAGGATTGGTATAACGCTGGTGAAGCATTCAGTCATCCAGGTCCTTCCTTCAGATGCTTGGATATTATGTTACTCTTCAAACTGAATGATGACTGCAGTTGTCATTTCATTCATTCATTCATTCATCTTCTATACCGCTTAGTCCCCGCAGGGGTCACGGGTGTGCTGGAGCCTATCCCAGCCTGCAGTTGTCATTTCTTCAAGTCAAAACAGTTTTTCTTGAAAATTATTACATGTTAAAGATAATATATGGGTCATCAGGATTGTCTCCTTTTCTATAATTAGTTGATAGATTCACGTCATAGCTATTGTTTTCATTTACACAATTAAGCTCTGTTCAGTGTTCAGCCATCCTCGCTTTATTTGAATGTTGTCTGAAATGCTGCAGTTAATGAAATCCAATAGGATCACCTGTTACAAGACAAGAGTTTGGAGTTTGTCTTATAAAGATCTTGATATTGTGTCTTTTCTCTGCTCCCCATATTACATTGCTTGTGAACAAGTTTGAGATTAGTTTTATTTTACTTTCACTCATTATTTATTAATTTAGTTTGTTATGTATTTACTTCCTTTACTTCCTTCCTAACTTTACTTCATGTTAACTAGTGAGGTAATGTGACAAATCTCTGTGTATGACTTCCACTCTTAAAAATAGTTCTTTAAGGTTTTTAATGTCAGTGAGGTTCTCCTGGTAAAATAAAAACAAATTAAAACTTCTGTTCAACATTTGGGATGATTACAATATACATTGCACTTTGTCATAATTATGAAGTATAAACCTGGTAAACACAGTAAATGCATGCATACAGGTTTTTTCTGATTTTTCTTCTCCTCCTGCCTTTGCCTCAGAGTCCTACAATGTCGAGCAATATGAGCGTTTGGAGCACGGTCGCCAGCTGAGGATCTACCTGGCCAAGGGTGCAGACAAGCTGGAGTTCACCCCAGTCGATGATAACAGCAGGACGTCTACATACTGGAAGAGAGGCAGTATAAAGTCAGACACCATATGATCTGATATGCATGGGATGTTGGTCCCAGTGTTGTTGATGTATTTCTATTTGACTTTCCATTTCCAATCTGTCCTCTACAGGACAGTCAAAGGCAAGGTGGTGGGCACAGGCAGCGAGCGACGCTGGTACATCGACCAGGTAAGAAAAGCGACGTCTTCGATCAAGGCAGTGAGTGAGTGTTGGGAGGGGGAGGTCAGTTTCTGGATGAAGAAAAACACCTAGTTAAAGTGTGGCCATACGTTCTAGATGTTCACGGTGGATTTAATGTATGTGGTCTGTTTGTTTCTTTGTCAGGTGACTTATGAAGATCAAGGGACGTACCTCCAGAGAGACTTCTGGGAAAAAGAGATAGCCACTGTCAGAGTAGCTGTCACACGTGAGTTATATGTGTGTGTGTGTGTGTGTGTGTGTGTGTGTGTACTGTATTATGGCATGCCATTTAGGAAATTATTCAAAAGAAAACATGAAAATATAGAATGAAATTCTGAATATACTGAAGATAAGAATATTGAATACAAATTGAGAATATTGAATGCAACTCTTAGTTCATGCTCCCAACAAAGACTGTTTGTAAACATATAAATATAAATATAAATATCTGGTCAACTTCAGTTTTTACTCATTTGTTTGGACATGAAATGTACTGCCTTTTTATTCAATGAAGTATTTCATTTTAAGAATCTACTGGCGGCAATCCTGAGTAGTGAAATAATCAACACACTGCCTGATGCAGACAATATATAAATTAAACTTTTTTCTTCACCTATTGTAAATCTAAATATGCATCACAGAGACTTTAGGTGACGGTCTTGGTGTCGCTTGGTGCTGAGCTGCAAGACAAGCTCATATTTTCTGTCATGACTTGGTGTATGTAGGTTATAACGAGTGCCTTTTAATCTCAGCATGGCACTTTCTTCAGTAGTAGTATGATACTGAATGGGGTTTTCTGTTTTAGGCAGCTTGTGAGTGTGTGCAGTTCACACACTCAGCTGTTGTGTTCACTGTTGCTGAAGCAACATTCAGTAGGTAATTGGAGCTGATTAATCACTGAGAGAAGAATATTTGTTTTCATTTAGCTTTGTTAGCTTTCATCCCCAGCTCTCAAGAAGCAGAGTTTTCTGTTACTTGCTCCTTTATTTGTTTGAGATGAAAACTACTTGGACTTTCTCTTTTTATACATTTGATCTCTTTCTCTCTTAGACTGGTATCAATCTCATTTTAAATAAGCAATGAAGCACATTGCATAGTTCATTGAGGAATCACAAGAGGAAACATTGTGCAGTTGTAATGATAGTAAACAAATACATATATATTTGCATGTAGTATATATGGTAATAGGCCTGATAATTGTAAACTAACTAAACAGCTATTTAACTTTTCTTCTCTCTATTCCAGCCAGACATGTCTATGTGAAGTGTATACCAGGAGAGAGTCTCTACATCTCATTGGAGGGCATACATCTGGCCAGTGCTTTTCTGTCTTTCTCTGGGGATGCTGCCAATGTTACACTGGTGAGATGTAAAAACAGAATACAATGACTTTAAAATATGGCCATATTTTATTCACAATGGAAAATAGAAAACATAAATTTAAAATGATTTTAGACTATTTTAAGAAGTTACTGGGACATCCTATCAGTAAGGAATTACAGTAGTCCAGGAGAAGAAGAAGAAGAAGAAGAAGAAGAAGAAGTAGCTGGTCAAAGATAACTCCAAGATTCCTCACAGTAGTGCTAGACGCCAGTGCTATGTCATCTAAAGTCACTATATGATTAGACATCGTATCTCTAAGGTGTTTGGGCCCAAAAATAAAATGTTGTAGCACTGCGGCACTGAGATCTAACACTCTAGCACTGATAACAAGCTTAAGGTTCCTTTCCTCTTTAGATCGGAGGACGCAGCATCTATAGTTTCCAAAAAGAATGTTACATTTCCATTTGTCTGACCACAGAACAGTTGTCCACTTTGCCACAGACCATTTTAAATTAGGTTTTCTGGATCACGTTCATATGACCTTTTCTGTGCATGATAGAGCTTTAACACTTCTGGATGTCACAGTCAAATGTGTTTACAGACTGATCTTTGGAAGCATTCCTGATCCCATGCAGTGATGTCCATCACAGAATCATGTCTTGTTTTAATGCTGTAATGCTGTAATGCTGTCTGAAGGCTTTAAGATCACAGACATCCAATATTTCAGCATTGTCCCTTGTGCACTTTCCAGATTCTCTGATGATGTAATGAACTATAGATGATGATTTATTCCAGTCTTTTCAATTTTATCTTGAGGAACATTACTGTGAAATTGTTTGTAGATGCAGCTTTTCACAGATTTGTGAACCTCTGTCCATCTTTACTTCTGACAGACTCTGACTCTCTGATCATTTTATACCCAATCAAACACTATACCTTCCAGCCTTTAGTTGTCTCTGTCCTGGTGTTTATGAGGCATGTTGCTGCCGTCAAATTCAAAATTACCTTAGTTACTTAAAATGGTACATTTTCTCACATTTGATATGTTTTCTATGTTCTATTGTGAATAAAATGCAAGTTTATAAGATTTGCAAATCCTCACATACTGTTTTTGTGAACGTTTTAATGTTTACACAGAATCGTGACTTTTTTGGAATTGGGCTTGCACAAACACGTGTTCTTAAGATCAGACTTCAATAGGGTTTACCTAAATTGCAACACATCTGCATCCAAGCAGAAAAGCATAGGGATGTTTTTCTCAGTATTGCCTGGAGATAGTGAATTTTCTTTTTCATCACTAAAGAAATCCAGGATCAAACCAAAATGTTACTGCATGCTAGAATAAGAATCAGCTTTACTGGCCAAACAATCTAATACATAGAATGTGCTTGTGGTCATTGGTAGCTCTGAGCAAGGACAATATTCATGCTATACTGTATATTCAACAGACAATATACACAATATAGACAATATAAAGATAACTTAGTAACATTATACTTAAGTTCCAAGTTTATATTGGAATGTTGTGATTGTGTATTTCTACACTATGCTCTTTACTTGCAGGGGTGTGCTAATGATTTAGTTGTGTAGGTCCAAACCAGCTTGTGATAGATGTGTATACATAAGAGAACTGTCACAGATCGATCTCTGCTCTCTTTTTTAGAGGATAGAGTTGTTGCTGTTGTCCCACATCAAGATATAGGTGTTTAATAAATGAAATGCTGAGTGATGTTGCTGCGTTAATTCTACTTGCTTTTTTAAAGAGTTTCAGGTGGATATAATTTTTTTATGTGTTACTGGTGCCATTTTATTTTGTTTGCAAAAGTTTGAAAGGAACAGGAATTTGTCTCCCTCAGGTACATGACGGTTCTCTGGTAACCAAGGACCTTTCAGATTACTGGGACCGGGTTAAGACCAGCTCCAAGAACATTGAGATCAAAAATGTGAACTTCAGTGATGTGGGAAGTTACACGTTGAGAGACAGCAGTGACCGAGTGGTGTCTTTAACCAGGATGGATCTGACAGGTGGGCTCTCATAAAAATGTCTTCCTGCTTCACAGGTTGAATGTGTGTCTGCAAATAACAAGTCCTGACGTTCTGCTCAGCTGACGTTTTCACCATCTCATTCAGTGTATGACACTTGCTAACAGCTAATAATGGTCCTTATTTGCCTCTTATGTTCAGCCCTAAATATAGATGTGAGTCTTTTAGACCAATAGAACTAAAACAATACTGACTCAGAAACATGAAATTACTGTCTCCCATGTTTATGAGCTAAAAATGTTTGCCTTGATAATTTTTCCAAGTTCCTTAATGTTTTTCATTGAGGAATCTTTTTCCAAAGTTGGTAAAAGTGCCAGGGTAACTTTTTAAAAGTTACATTTTTTCCCTTTGTGAAACAGGTGAAAGCCATCATTATATAAAGCAGTGTCTGTTGTAATACTAATTTTGGCCACAAAACCGCTACACATCACAAATGTGTAAAGGGGTCTGGCTGAAGACAAAAGGACTAAAAGCCCTATTGGCTTTTACTGTGTTCTTACATTGTAAACACAAGGTATATGTATTCTGTGTTATGTAAGATAATTTTCATGTTTTTCTTTTGGCTAGAAATGTATTTTATGCTAATCTGTTGAAAGTGTTAGTTATACTGACCCAACCAGCTAGCAAATATGAAACATAGCTAACGTTATTTCACGGTCATGGTAATGGGGACATTAGTGGGATGTTTTACCAGTAAAATGGGACAAATGAGTGGGGCATTCAGACTCTGACTGAGGTAATAGGATCACTTTTTATATGTAATGATAGCTATACAAGGCATAGAAAGCACTTTTAATACACTGCCAGTCAAAAGTTTAGACATATCTTCTCGTTTAGTGTTTTTGCTTTATTTTTGTTTTCAACATTGTACAATACTGAAGACATTGACATTATGACAGAACAAATATTTAATTATTTGGTCAAAAATTCTCATCTAAAAAACATCTAAAAAAGCCTACCATGTTCTGGAATCAGATTTTTTGGACGATGAAACC
>OMLM01020271.1:15728-29633 GCA_900302695.1 Helostoma temminkii | reverse complement strand
GTGTCAGAGCCTGATAATAAGCAAAGATGTCTTGATCCTGTATATAAATGACTTAATTACTAAACTTTTTAAAATTCTAATTAAAATGATGAGGTTACTGTGTTGGTTCCGGTTGGAAAGGTTTTCATCACAACTTGTCCAGAATTATCATGAAGAATCGCATTTAAAGTAATATCAACAAAATGTAAAGTCATTTGTAATAAAAAAAAAACTGAGTCATCAGTTATTTTGAAGTGGATATGCAGAGCTGCATCAGCCATAGATACCACGTTTAAATAGCAGCCTGTTGTTTCAGACTCAGAATTTGCTGTTTAATTTGCATCTGCGTTGAGGTTTTCAGTTCAGTGTATACAGAGCAGCTGAACAGAAAATGTGTCATTAATGTGATCATTGTGTGTGTGTGTGTGTGTGTGTGTAGGGCTATGCTCCAGCTCCAGTTATATACAGCTCTCCTCCACCTGCAGCAGTCGGTGAACCTGCTAAAGAGGATGTTAAGATGGACAATGTGGCTACCTCACCTGCTGACCCCCTGCTGCCTACCACACCTCAGGTACACACATACACAATATTCTGATCTGTGTCACTATTTGTATTCATGGAACAAGTATTTTTTGGATTTTTATCAACAATAAAGCATTGATAAATTATAAATGTTAGTTTGCCTGGATCTCAGATGTCAAAACTGTAAGAGAAAGCTATGACAAATATAACAGAAACTGATATTAAGTTACTGGGATTAGACTCTATGGTACGTAAGAACCCAGCCAGTAGTTATATAGTAAGTACTGTGTGTGCAGTCACAGGTGTCTTCATGTCCTTCCTCACTATTCCTCTTCTCACACAGTCACTCAGTTTTTGAGGAAGTTCTGCTGTAGACATAATAATACATGTGCTCTATTCATACCATTTCTTGGTTGATGTAACTGGACTTCAGAGAAGATTCTGTGACTTGGAAATTGTCTCAAATCCATCCCATGACTTTCAATGTTTTTCAATAACCTTTATGAGAAGCTGTTTGCAGTGTTGTTTTTTTCTTCATGGTGTAGTTTTTCACCAGGATACTGATTCACCATCACCTGGATGTTTGCCAAATAAGCCAAATTACATTGAGCATGATACATATTGTGTAAAAACAACTTACAAAGTGGGTGAAAAGGTTTTATAGTATGTATGTGTTTCCTGTAGGAGGAGGTGGATACTTGAGGATCAGGTTCAGACAGAAATTTCAAAATCATATTGGGGTTCGGCCATGCAGGTCAAACGTTTAACAGCCATGAATCCAGAAAATGGATTCCAGCTTGTTTAATGTGCTAATGAAATCTAAATGATAATGTGCTTATTTAGCAACTGCACTAATTTATATCAGGTTCAGTTCGGGTTCGTCCACCACACACTCTGACATGGGTCAGGTTCAGGAGCTTTTCAGGAAAAAGGAGTTCTTACTATAGTTCACTATTTTAGTCACTAATCAAAATGTAGTTCTACACTGTGTATCCTGTGTTGTTCTCTGTACATTGATATTTTTAGAGAGGTGCAGTGATACCACTTCATCTCTGGGTCTCTATTAATGGTTCCAGTTAGCACATTTATTCCACTGAATGTGACTTTCAATCCCACCCCCTAGGTTGAAGCTGGATCCTATCCTGTGGGTCCAGTGCCCCCCTCCTCCACCTATGCTCTCAGCTCCTCTGGTACTACCTACCAGTTCCAGATCAGTGGAGGAAACAGCTCCACCAACTTCCTGTAGGGAGGCTGACTCCTGCAGCGGCCCACCCTCACCTCCTCATTCTGATGTTACAGTGACCCTCTGTCACCATTTTGCATTACTCTGTTGCAGGGATGCAAAATACAAATAAAGAACAGCATATGGATTTTATTCTTTCTTCTGATGAGCAACATATGGTCTAAACTCCACTAAGAGTTTAAAGATGTTGTTGTTTTTTTCTTTTATTTGTTTTGTTTACATTTCATGTAATGTGGCAGGAAACCAGGGAATATTGAGAATAGAGTCCCGGAGCAGGAGCGGGCAAAATCTCAGTAATAACAGCTAACAGATGTCTTTGTATGTAACTGGAAAATTATGCAACCATCATTCTTCGGACCAACCAACTGGAACACCAAAGTACTGTGTGTACAGTATACTCATAATATATTGTATGAGCTAGAAAGACAAGGAATGGATGTGACCAGAGGTTTGAAGCCAGGCGCTGACCATTTGTGTATATGTGTGGGAGATGTAGTGAGTTTACTCAATACACTGACCACACACATCAGCACACGCACACTACAACATGACTGTAGCATTCTGCTACCTTGCAGATACACTACCAGTCAAAAGTTCGGACTCACATAGAAATGATGTTTTTGAATAAAAAGCAGATTTTCTATAGTCTTATTGATCAGAAATACAGTGGAGACATTGTTAATATTGTAAATGACTATTGTAGCTGAAAACAGCTGTTTTTAAGGGAATATTTCCATAAACGTACAGAGGTCTATAATCAGCAGCCAGTGCTGTCTTCAGTAGCATGTTATGTTTGCTAATGCAGGTTGACTTCAGATTAACCTGGTGGTATGATGGTGTGAATGTGACGACAAACCGAGGATGCTATGATCCTGTACTTCCATCCATGAAGTCTGAGCTAAACAGTAAAGACCGATTCTTAGAGAGTGCTACCTGAAGAACCACAGCGGCCTAGTGCTTCCCTGCTTTACAGCAAATAAACATATCTCACATTACACAGCCAGTTAGCTTTTGATACCCATGCTCCAGCCATGTTTGATCAAATCACAGTCATAAGATGAAGCCTTACAATACAAGCATATAAGAACACATACAAATGATTCCATACCAAAACTTTTTCAGTTGTATTTTTGAGTGAATTGTTATATTAGCCTGTAAGTGTTTCTGCTTCCTCCCTGATATCTGGGATATAAGTCATGCTTTCCTCTGCTAATGTCTAGTGTTCCTTGCAGTGTCTTTTTAGTCTTTTAACTCTGCATTAAACCCTGATATGTTTCCATTGTGTATGCTGACCTGTTGTCTGAGACTCTACCATAGTTCATTGCATCATTAGTTGATATCCTGCAGGTATCTGGGACTCTAATTAACAGTTTACAGTACAGGTGAGCAGCCTGCGCCAGGACAGGAAGCTTAGATTGTAGTTTGTAGGTGTTGTGGACGTGCAGTAACCAATGCAGTCTGGGTTTAATCAAGCTTTTAACACATTCTGAACACAGTGAGTGCCTTTTCATCTGAGTGTGAAGATGACTGAGGCCACTGTCCTCCGTCTTTGTTCTCTTTTTTCACATGAACAGCAGCTACAGTAATGGCTTTTTTTTTACCTTTTATCTCACCTGTAGCAATGTTGAGATGAACTGTGCTTCACATATTGATATAATCTTGTGAGTGTAAACGTAACCAATGATATTAACTATGTGCAATTAGATTCAATGGTCCTAGGTGTTGATGGTGTTTGAGACTACATCACACTGGGCCTGGTATTGTGGTGTTTTTGTTTCCCCAGTTTCACATGCACCAGTGGATTTAACCCCTGCCTACCTCTCATTGTATACCTCTTCATACTGTATGTACTGTATATGTCTCTGCAACTCTATGAGAGAATTGCATGAATAAAGTGACATTCTGATTGTCTCCAAATGATTTTACTGTCCATGCTGTGTGAGAAATTATTCTGATATTCATCTAACTCACCAACAAAAATCTTGGGTGAGGGAAAGGATGAGGTACATGTAGTTCATCAAGTCTTTCCGTGCGAAATGTGTCAGTTCATCAAACAGGTAGATGATTTTACTGAGACACATTTTGACCTCAACCTGGAACCAAATGTCTGATTAGTATCATTTCACCACTATGTCTGATAATGTTTTGAAGGCTCTAGTGTCATGATCCACCAAAAGAAGGTAGAAATATGTGATGCTCAAATGATTTTATGGTTCCAAAAGCCAATTGTGAAATATTTAGTGTACATTAGTCACTTGTGTAATAGGTCTGCAGCTTGATCAATAAGCAAAGGTATGTGTCTGGATTCATGTTGGAGCATGTGATGTCAGAAGCAGCTCCAGGAGAGAGAGATATTATTGTAAAAATAAACATTTCTACACACTGAGACATTAAGGGATGTTTCTAGTTACATAGAAGGTGCTAGTATTAGGACAATACAACCTCAGAGAAAGACATAAAACTTAATCGTACATTATTTAACAAAAATTTATTTGTCTTTGCTGTGTAAAATTTTTAAATTAAAATAAATATGAAATGAACGTTTCAGCTTTCATTCCTTGTTATTCACATCTAGATACAATGATTTTCGCTTCTTGTTGTGTTTGTTAGCCAGCTATGTTCTATGAGATTGATTGTTTAAATTATTAATAGCTCTAAATCATTTAAGTGAGAAAGTATGAGATTTTAAGAAAATGAACGTTATATTTATTTTCTTATATAAGTGGTTTTCTTCACAGGTCTCACAGCGTCTCTATGTAGCTATTGTTTCCTTGGTTGACCTGTTCTGCGTATGTTGCTCAGTGCACCAGTGATTTCTTTCTTTTTAAGGATAATACAGCCTGTTGTGTTGGCTATGTCCAATGTTTGTTAAGTGACTTTGATTGCTTTTCCTACTTGTCTCAGATTCAAAATGGCCGCTTTTCTCCCATAGACAGTTCTCTGGTTTAATCTTGACTTGTGTTTTCCAACAAGGAATGTCGTCTTCATGCGTAAAAACCAAGGCTGAAACCAGAAGTCATTTCGAATTATTGTGTCACAGACACATCTGAGTAACAAGAAACACCTGTAATTAATGTTTTCCATTATTTTTGCTACTTCTATTCTACTATTCTTTGTTGAAATTTCTAGTAGATGAATACCAAAAAATAAAACCTGAAACATTTATATTATACTCAAATGTCTTAACACTGAAACAAAACAACTGACTACATTCTCTGTATTTGACTCCTCATCTCCTGAATCTTATTGGAAAAGTCACTATTTACCATTTCAATGAAGTCTGTAAATATATACTCTAAAAGTAAATAATATTTTTATTCATATATTTTGGACATACCCACAAACCTGATGTCCACCTGGATGAATGTTAAACTTAAAAAAAAAATCCTGTTCCAATTTGTATTATTCACACTGACTTTGGATATTATCACTTTACCCTGTTAAGATTATAACCAGTGCAAATTTATGAAGATACCATGGACATAAACCAGCATTTCGTGTCTCCCTTTTTCAAATCAGTGAGTCATCGCCATGTTGTGTGATTCCTGAAGCTCTCTAGATTAAGTTAGGTTAAACTAAGGAACTGGTGGTTGACTTAAGTTGTGTTTTGAATTAAATGTATTATTTATTTAAATTTTACTTTCAATACAATAAGACATGCCAGTGATCCTGGATGTGGTGGGACACGCTGACTGAAACTATATACTACATACCGCAGCAATATGATTATCTGATTTTCAATTTGCTTCCTATGGTTCTAGGTTGGGAAGCGTCTGTAAATGGTATTAAACTTCTGACGATTCTGCTATATTAAAGTATCTTTCTGCAAAATCTGGTTGCTTAGATGAATCATCTGAACTGAAAAACTCAGACATCATCTGGAGGAGTTTGAGCTTGAAGAAGGGAAATTCAATTAGAGGTAGAGAGCTGAATACATGTGTACACAGAATATAGAATAACATAACATAGAAAGTAAAACAGTTTAAAACGTACAATGGTGAATGGAAGTTTGAAATAAAGATTTGTACGTCACGTCATCTTAGTTAAAGGAATTGTTGTGAAACATTGAAATAATTCTGAAAAAGACATACATTATTTATTTTTGTGATAATTTTATTACCACAATGAGTTAGTCATGCTACATTATCCTACCTTAGCGTACAGACTGGAAATATTAAATAACTTTATGATTTTTACTTTTTTTTTGTATAGATTAAACTAAAAAAAGAACAGAGACACACTGACTGTTTCCCCCTGCTTCCAGTTTAGGCTAAGCACACGTGGATTCCAGGTCTGTACTTCACACATCATTCTTCTCATCACAAGAAACAAACATGTATTTCCCAAAATTCCCTCTACAGATATTTCTAAAATGTAAAAGATGGTCAAAGCATTTGAGGGGAACATTTCCACCCTCTGAAATTATGTGTTATTATGTTGTGTCTGTAATAAGTCATAAGTAATGAACATAAACTCAAGTGTTCCAAAAGCTCCCTGAAGAAAACAGAGCTCCATCGTGTCACGTATTACAGACTCCTTCACTCCTCTGTCCTCTTCCACTTCTCCATCTCTCTCAGCCGTCTCTCCAGGATCGTCACCTGCTCCTGCAGACGTGTCGTTTTTTCGGTCGCATTAGAGCTTGTCCAAGACCCAACCCCCAATAGGACGCAGACGCACGTCAGGACGGCCAATCGAATGGCCATGGTCTCTGTGCCCACAGTGTGGTCACTCAGGATGATCCCGAAACAGGCCAAAGCCAAACTCACTTTCAGCAGCCATAGAATCCGCCTCACAGCAGAGGCCACAAATCGGAAGACAAGAGAGATCAGCCAATAGCCAATAAGAACCACAAGAACCCACTGAACAACAAAGATCAGTCCGTCTGGGGTCACTTTGTTCATGGGCAGGAAAACTGTGGAAAACAAGGACCACATGTTTAAACATTTTTTTATAATATAACATAATAATATCTGCTTTTATTAAAAAATATTACTTCTAAGTATTTCTGAAACTGTCACATGTCTTGAAGTGGAGGCTGCTTTAAAAACAACATCATGACAATAGAGGAGAGGATCACAGGACCTGAGGAGGCTGGAACCTGTCTCTTTGTGATGGACAGTGGAGACTGTTACCTTGGATTCCCACAGCACGCATGAAGTGTGAGACATACTGCAGGAGCACGTTCAGTGCAGTGGCCACACCTCCTGCAACTACACCCAGAACCTGAGAGAAAGCCTGAAGGAAAAGGGGTGGAGGTCATGGTTAGATAATGAAGGGCAAGACATTTACCTTTTTAGTCTAGAACAAGGTTTTCAGAGAGGCTTCATAAGCTGCAATTATTGGCTTTACAAGTTGTTAATACATCATTGTGGTGGTATGGGTTGCCAAGTTGTAGTAAATCCTCTCTCAGCATGGCACTTTAATATATTATTTATATGTTGACAGGCAATAACTAATTTCAGATAGCTTTCTTTAAACCAAAACAAAGACTGCAGCCACAACTTGCGCCTCTTGTCCAGTCTCTGCAGCGATGTCACTCACAACATATACCTCCAGGGACGGTCTCCTAGCTACTGTTAGCTTCTAGCTGAAGTAATGGTGCCTCTGTTCATTAACACTGCAGTGACATGAGCTGCTTTCAGGATACACTGCAGCCATGAACATAAGTAGATGTACCCAAGTGAGCTACATGTGAGAACGCAAATGTCATATGGACCAGAGGACTTTCAGGTGAGTCCCCATTGGAAAAGGTAACCTCTGGTCTCCCCATGATGCACAAGACAATGCACCAAGAAAATGAAAGTGCCATGAGAGAGACAGGCAGACAGACAGAGCTCCTCTGCAGGGCAAGCTGTCTGAATTAAAGAACTGCATGATTAAAGTCACCTATTTAGACATTTAGACTTCATTTATTAGAAAATGTAAAATATTACTTTCTGCAGCTTTAAGGAGATTGTTCCAATGGACTGTTTTATTATGATAATGATGGCAGTGATATTATTACTGCTACTATAATTATTAATAATAATAATTCCATCCTTTGGAAACTCCGTCGGATCAGACAGCCAGGCTGTTTGTTTCTACTGAAAGTGAAAGAACTGAAGCAGGAAGTGACACAATGTTTCTCACTTTGCACTTTTCCATTCATACATGTTGCCTCAGGCATAAGAGCTTTACTGATGTCAGCCTTGTAACCAGCTCTTATAGCTACTGTACATGTCATGACTTATGAGGGCTCCATTACTGAACACATGTGCGATCAGCTCATATACTTTGAAACAATGTTTTCCTGAACTTAATGCAAATAAAACGTGCTGATATCAGAAAACTTTCGCTTTTAGAGGTCTACCAGGACCTAAATACATATTTCTGTTTAGTTTAACATTAAACACACATAAACATCCGCATTCTGCTTATCAGCTTCTTTCAGTTGACACTACACATTCTGTTTCACTCTTTACTGACGAAAACAACATTGTGCCCATTTACCTTCTGCACCGACAGCACCGTCTGCTCTCCGGCCAGCCTGCCCAGGTAGGTCCTCCCCTCCCCGGCCAGTTCTTCCAGGGCTGTCCGCAGCTCGTGGATCATCCCGGAACGACTCTCGAACACCGTCTCTCCTGAAACACCCAAGAACAAAGCGCCAAGCACACACAGCCCGCCCAGAGCGCTTTGTCTGGAGGAGGAACACATAGTGACAGTGGATACAGCGTCTAATACCTCTCAGCGACACACACCTATGAAGAATGCGCAGTAAAAAGCTCCATGAACACGTTCACAGTCACGGAAGGCTAAGTTTCTCCAGCTCAACAGGATATGGAAAAAGTTAGTGGAAGACTGGACAGAGACGTCTGCCACCTGCTGGACTCAGTGTGCAATGGTCTGTTTCTAATCAGTGTGAATTATTCACAGCCAGATGTTTGAAAAATGGAGACTCGGTTTCAGTTTGATGGCAGCAGCACATTGTTCGCTCTGTCCTGAGGCTTCATACTTGATGCAGGATTTCATCTGCTCATGATGCCTGTGTATTCAACAGGTGACGGGTCTGGACTGCAGACAGGTCATTATAGTACCTGGACTGTTTTACCTCTGAGCCGAGCTGTTGTGGTTCAGCACTGACACTGGACCTGATGTATGCTAATGTTAAAGAGGCTTACAGCTCCACTGCCCTCGCCCCTCTGGGCAGGTCAGACCACAACCTGGTACGACTGCTCCCACAGTATATGCCCCTGCTTCAGAGGCAGCCACTAAGGTTTTATAATATACCCTTTAAGGGTTTAAAATGGGTCTCTGTGTGCCTTCCATGCAGGCTGACCCAGCTGGGCTACAGTGAGGTGTGGTGAGGATGGGGTACAGATTCTGCAATCTGCCATGATCACAGAAAATACAGCATGTAGATGTATTACTGGTTACACTGAAACAGTCAGCAGCGTTACCTTCTCCCCTCAGAGAGACAGCAGCACAGGTGCTCCACAGGGAACAGTGGTGGACAGCTTTGTGGACTAGTGTGGGCGCAACCATCTACAGCTAAATGTCAGTAAAGCAAAGGAACTGGTGGTTGACTTCAGTAAATCTGGGATCCTGTCACCCAGCTTTCTATCTGTGGTGAGAAAATGGAGGTGACTTCAGAGTTCAAATACCTGGCAGTCTACTAAGACAATAAACTGGACTGGACAACAGCCTCAGGTCTTCCAATGTGTGCAGCACAATGCTGCAGAAAAATGAATGAGGAGGATGCTGTCTAGACTTGACAGTCCCTCCCACAGTGATTCGACAGAGGAGAACATCCAGTCAGAGACTGATCAATGTCAGTGCTTCACGGAGCGCCATGGGAGATCCTTCCTCCCAGTGGCCATTAAACACACTCCACCTACTGTATGGGAGAAGGGGACTAACAGCTTCATCATAATCATCACTCATGTCATCAGTTATACCATCACTGTTACTGTACTACATTATACCCATGACTAATATTAACATATTTCAACCATTGTATTGTATTTGTATTGGTGTTATTTTCTATCTGTGTTGTTGTAGTTATTTTCTGGTTGTGTTATTTTCTTTCATTTGTTACCAAGAGCAGCAAAAATAATGTAAAACAATTTCCCTCTGGAATTAATAAAATGTAAAACATTTATAATATATGAGCATCCTGTTTTGAAAGAAAAGCAGACATTTTTAAATGGAGTATCTACATAGACACACAGAGGTCTATCATCAGCAAACATTAGCAAACTCTGTTGCATGTGTTCGCTAATGATGTTTAGCTACATGATCATTAAACTCTTCTGGTAAACATGTATGCTTTTATGAAGACAAAGCAAATTTCATAGTGGTCCCAGACTTTTGAACTTCTCTATATATCTTACAGCGGGTTAGCCATGCTGGGTGCACTAATGATTATGAACTGTGTATTGATAACAAGGAATCAGCTGCTTTATAAGGCTGTGAATGAAATATAATGAAGCTGCCATAATTACTCTGCTGTATGCAGTGGTCTTTAGTGACAGTGAGATACATAGACAATGCACACAGAATAGAAGTAAGAGATTCATTGGAGGCCCACAGTTTATATGTCAGTTAGTTTCTGTGAGGTAGATGGTTAACAATGGAACCTTGATGTGAACTGTAGAATGACACCAGAGCAAAAGCTACTTAGCTGCTCACACAGAAGATGTTTTAAGAAAGATCCAGTAGGGGGCAGTAACAGGCTATTGATGAAAACGTGAAACATTTTGACTGTGGAATCATAAACTTAAACAGGCAGAGGATAAACTCTATAAAAAGATAGAAACTGTTGTAATGTTCACTGTATTATTCCTACATTTTGTTTATGTAGAAGCCAAAAACTGCCTTTCTGTTTAAGTTTATCTGTTCAGACATCCTCTAAAGGAAAACTTCCTTCTGAGTGATTTGGTTCATTCTGTTGAACAGATAGCAAACAAGAAATGGAGGTTTGGAGTATTGTAATTTGCCTTGCAAAAGATTATTATTAGTATTTCTTCAGTATTTCCATTAGTGTGCAATATACTGTATGTTTTTGGTTAGTGATAGACATTGATGACTTTAAAACTTTGTGAAATATGTTTCATATCATTTTCTTCTGATGTCATTTAGAAATGTACACTGCATTCTGATCCTGGCTTGTATAGATTTATATGTATATGTGACACAATCATAAATATTTAATTACTTTATTTATGTGTTCCTCTTAGAAATGATAACTAGGACTGTGATAAGCCGTCTCCTGGCTGTACTCCTCTCCACGCTGGCTGTGAAGTAAACCCATGCCAACACGACCACACAACCACAAGTCCACAGCCATAAATTCTAAAGTTCAGCTTAAGTTCATGAAAGGCTTTAAGTTATTGCCTGTTTAGTATAAACAGCAATAACTTGAGTCTCATTGCTAAGACGTGGAAATGTTTGCATATTCCTCATGAACATATCAAACAAAGAGGTAAACCTAATAATTAATGGCATATGATGAATATTGACCTGGAGAAGAACATGGGGTGAATCTAAATGCCTAAGCTCCACAGGTGCTACTCAGCAGCAGCTTTCACCTCTCATCCTAAAGGCGTCTTCATTTCTATCTGTCTGGTTGCCAGTCTCATTTAAATGCTGAGGGTTGTTGAGGTCACATGTGTATCATTGTCCCACTTGGGCATCATGTGTGTTGTTAGGGTGATGTGTCAAAGTGTGAATGGCCTGAGAACAGAGCCAAGACTGTTTCTGCATTAAATCTATAGAGAGCCTACAGCACAGGTTTCACCAGTGGCTGTTGTGAGCATTTACTTATGCACCGATGTGCAATTATACCACACATCCTTGGATGCTGTCTTCTAAGATGTGTGCCTTGTACAAGTCTGTCCATTGCTCTCAAAGAATTTCCCCAAGGGGATTAATAAAGTATCAATTATTATTATTATTATTTCTTATGTTTGGGTGTTTTGCCCTTGGGGTGGGCAAATCTCTGTGTGTTTGAAATTTACAGGGATGCAGCGTTTGTTGAAGATCCTCCTCAGTTTTTCCAATGCTCCAGCACTGTATGGAAAAACACTGAGAATCTCTACTCCAACATTTTCAAGAGCACCCTTGAAGGCAAGATGATTCATTTGCAGGAGTTGAACCTGTTGTAATAAAATAATCTAGTAAATATCCCCACAGTGCTGAAATGTTCTCACAACAGTGGTTTAAAACTGAGTAGTACCTCACACAAGCAGCAATACAAGCCAAAGTACACACAACATAAAACAGCAAGAGTGCATTTTAGCCCCATTATTATGGACAGAGTCTGAAGTGCAGACAGACTGTGCAAACATGCCTGTGCAGCCACAACCTGTAGCTCTGCAGCTCTGACATCCGTCCTTATCAACTGCGTTGTTCATTACATTGGCTTTGCTAAGCATTTAGGCTTTTTTGGCTCCTCTCTTCTGCTAGTACTGAGGTTTTTTCATGCAGATGGCCAAACTTCCCAGCAAGAGAGAGGAACAGAAAGAACGCTCTGTGGACAGACAGGAAGAACAGATCACCAGAGGGATGAGGTCAGGACCAGATCCCTCATCAGAGAGACACAGACAGTAAACTGAAACATACCAGAGAAATCAGACCCTCATGATAGTGGGAGCAGTGAAGTTTCTCAGTAGATTTACTGAGAACATGAATATCTGAGCAAAACATGGAAAATCATCAACAGTCTGTTGGGATAGTTCAGCAGGGATTCAAATAGTGAATGGTCACCACACTACAGGGCAGAGCCCCTGCTGGGCAATCTGCAGGGAGCCACAGCCAATGTATCAAAACAATGCTCAAGTAAGACTGCATGTAGCCTGCATGTTTCACAGATATAGTCCCACAACTCCTAGGTTTCCTCCCCAACATCTGACATCTGACCTCACTTAAAAAACACCTAAGTTAGTTTTGACTTTAGATAATACCACTGCTGCCTCCCTGCAGCTGATCAAAGTTTTTGTAAACACTGTATAGCTGTGCAGCAGACTTGTGACTTCTGGAAACATACACAAGCTGTTGATGGTGTTCAGAACTGCCTTCTTCCACCTAAGGAATATCACTCAATTTAGAAGCATCCTGACTCAAAGTGAGGCTGAAAACTAGTCCATGCATTTGTTACTTCTAGACTGGACTACTGTAATTCAGTATAACAGGATGTCCCAGTAAATCATTAAAACGCCTCAAATTAATCAAAAATACTGCAGCCTGAGTTCTGACTAGAATTAGTAAGAGAGATTATTTTTGTGTAAAATATTCTGGCAACCTTGTAAAATCTAGAATAGAGTTTCAAATACTCCACAACTTACTAGCCCAGCAATCCTTCCCAGTGTTTGTTCTTGCCTGTTGTTCTATTTGGTCAGATGGCCTCTGACCCAGAACCTGGTTCTGCTGGAAGTTTCTTCCGTTTTTCCTCTTCACTGTCTCTTTGTGCTGCTCAAGGAGGATTTGTTGGGTTTTCTATATAATTCCATGTAGTTGTATTGTTAAAATCTATAAGGTCTTAAACCTTACAGAAGTGTAAAGTGTGTTAAGATTAATTTTGTTGTGATTTGGTGCTATTGTATATAACTAAACTGGATTGAACTGAATTGTTGTCAGCCTCAGTGCAGTAAACTGCCCTGCATCAGATCATAGGTTCTCTAACAGGCAACAAGCCACTGCTGACTCAAATCTGAGCCTCATAAAGTAAAAGCTGATGTTTCATTTTGCTCTATGAAGTGAGTTTGATCTCCTGCTTCCTATGTGCTTTTTTCCCTTAATGGGGCCACTGTAATAAAAAAACAACAACAAAGACACAGCATATTTGACAATATAAACGTCACTGAACCATGAGTTTCATTCATATATGTGTATATGTTTTTATTTAGTATGATAAAACTATATCAGAGTTAGTACAGAGTGTATCTTTTAGAACACTGCAAATATAGTTTGGACAATTACATGTGTATTAACTGACTTCAGTGACTCCTGTTACATGCAGGTGACCTTGACACAGCTTTTAACACGTTTACTGTGTATTTCATTAGTAACGCTTCAGAGTGTGTTACAGAAGCAGGGGACATATGCAACAAATGTTTTTTTTGTGTATTTGACATTACCTGCCACTTCCTGCACACTTTTCTTTTATTGTGGCTGAAGTGGGCCAG
>OMLM01020270.1:21242-43091 GCA_900302695.1 Helostoma temminkii | reverse complement strand
ATATATTGTCTCTCTCTGTTTTCCTGCTGTCTTTTTCACTCTCATACCACCTATAGCAATTTTCCCCGAACAAGTCTCATTCATTTTTCAGACGCTTTACCAAGTAAAATGTGTGTTAGGAAGGTACACAGCATTCAGGCTAAATTTAACACTGCTGAGGATTTCTGTGTATTTGCGTGTGTGTGTGTGTGAACGAAAGACAGACAGCGAGAGGAGCAAAAAAAAGAAGCAATTTGCTGTGGTGCAAAATGTTTGTAACCTCATTGGAATAATGTTAAGCCTAATGCAACATTACTTCTCCTGCATGACAGTTTCTCATTCTCATACACACACTCCCTCTCTCCCTCTCTTCTGCTCTCTGGGGCGCAGGACGCATTAAAAGATTCTTTGTCTTTCTCTTCCAGCCTGCTCTGTCTACATCTGTTATTGTCTGTCTCTCCACCTCTCACTACATTATTTTCCTTTTCCCCCATATGTCTTTCTTTTTTCTCCTCTGTCTGACTCTCACTTCTTTGTTCTTATTGCTTTCTTTCCATTAATTCATCGTTGTTTCTCTTCCCTTCATTTCTCTTCTACTTTTAGTGTCTCCTGCTCCTGTTCACTTTGTATCCTAGTCTGCACTGTGCATATGTGCTTTTGTGCGTGTGTTAAGGGCCCATGACCTAGTTAGAGACTGACCTCCTAATTCATTGTGAAATTGGCTCTGTTCTCCAAAGATAGGGGGACTCTGTGTTACTACACACATACACTCTCTCTTCCCATTAACATGACATTACAACTTAAACAGAAAGCAAGACAGAGAAATGAAAATAGACCAAGGGACAAGAGCAAAACAACACTAAAAGCAGAATACTCTTTTTTGCTCTGTGGTGGAGCATTCACTTGGTTTAAAAGTTAGAGCATGGGGTTATTCACTGTAACATTTACAAGAGCCACGATGCCAATTTTAGAGTTTATTGTCTGGGTTTGCATGCCCAAATCAATTCATGGTGCTTGGGCTCAGGGCATCGTTGTATTTCTAAAAAGGTCATGGCATCAAGGTGCCGGGAGCTTTCCTCACTCGACAGTGATGCACATGACTGAATGTTGGAATTTTGGCTTTTCTCAACTCAGATCAAATCTCTTTGTTCAAACTCAAATATGCAGCTTTAACTGCTTTCTTAAAATTCAAAACTAAGAGTTTCTTAATGGCCACTTACTGTGGCACGTTTGAAAGAAGCTTTCTTTACATCCTTTACTTGTATCATCTTTAATTTATTAGGAAAATACCTGTTCTAGAAATTCACACTGTCACAAGAGTGTTTCTCTTTATTAGGAACATACCAGTCACATGGATGCTACAATACTTGTTTGTCACCACAACCATTTGTTGTCATGACGTAATGTTGAATCTGAATTAGAAGAGAAAGAGAAAATAAGACGGTTTTGTGAGAATTTAATAATAAAATTGTGTGAAAATGTTTACATTTTGTTTTAAAGAGAAAATGGTTTTTTTTGCAAATGCTGCACAGCCTGAAGTATGGTGCATGCAGGTATGGTGCATAGAGGTAAAAATGCCAAATAGTAAATGATGAAAATACGTGGAATAAGTCATGCCATCCACTATCACTGATATTTGTCTATATATTTTAGGATGTGTTTAATTTCCAGTCTCTCTGCCGGATCTCTTTCTATTTTATTGTCACAGAGTACATCCATGCAACATTAAAGAAATTTCCATACGGAATTCCATGAGTTAAAACTCCTCAGATCTGAAAACATTATGGACGCCCAATTTTTTGCCAAGCTTAACCAAGTAGTTCAGATGCAGATAAATGAACGTTTACCATAAGGTCACAGATCAGACCGGTTAGTGTGGTGGTCATATACTGTAGAGTATTCTCACTGGCAAATACTGGTGTCCTGTCAAAAACATGCTCTTTTTCCTTTTTGGCACCTTAGACAATAATGGCAACTTTTTTTTACTTTTTACAGTATAGCATTTTACATATACTAATAAATGATTTGTTGTGCTGGACAGTTTTGCTTTTTCAAGTGGAGTATGTGTTTTTATCCAGGTGTAAATAGGTTGTAGTTTTCTCATCTTGATTGGTGACCTGTATTTATTTTAATGGATTACATAGGGAGTAATTTTCTCAAGTCTTCTGGTGAGTGCTTTGAAAATTATTTTTAGGTCTACATTAAGAAAATTGGTCGGTAACTCAATATTAATGTAGGATCTTACCCTAGCTTTCGGAGTAGACTTATGAAACATAGGTGGGTCTCTTTGTGATGAGTATAAGGTTTGATACAATTGTTTACAAATATTATTATATAATGGTATTTCATAAGTAATGCTCCCTTTTTTATTAGTTATTGAATGGATAGTTTGCTTTTCTTTGTTGTTCCTTAATTGATTGGCTAGGAATTTGCTACATCTGTTGGCATGTTCAAAATTCTCCAGGTGCAGTCGTTCTACCAGAAATTGAGTTTTCCTCTCAATTATTTTATTTAATTCCACTTTTAGTTTCCTCAAGTCATTCATGAAGCTGTCCTGAAAGGAGTCAACATTGGCAAAGATTTAATTTTTATTATTGTGATTTTATCTTTATTTAATTTGATTTAATTGTCTGCTCTAATTCTGATTCATACAACAATCTTTTTTTTTCCTTGTGAGATGAGTATGAAATAATTCTGCCTTGTATAACTGCCTTAGTCTCCCAGAGAACAGAAGGTGAGGTTCCTGGTGTGTCATTGATTTCCATAAAGGTTGCCCACTTTCTTTTCATATAACTTATACTTGATCTTTAAGTAATGATGTATTATATCTCTAGTTTCTGCTTGGTGGTATGAATGTCTTAATCAGGGAAACCACCACAGACCGGTGCATGATCACTGATTGTGATAGAATGAATACTGGTGTCTGAAATGTCTGTTAAGACTAAAAAGTAATCTATTCCCTGGAGCTGGGGTGGAGAGAACGCCAAGCTTTGCAAAGCCCATATTCATATACTGTTTTAAGGTTTCTACCGACTGCCGACTCCTGATATTTCTTCTGGGTTACATACCAAATTAAAGTCCCCTCCTATTAGAAACTTTGCACCACAGTGAGCAGACAGTGAGGTAAAGAAAGAGTAAAAGAAAGAGGTGTTGTCAGTGTTATGGCCATAAATACTAATATTTCAGTACAGACCATAGAATTTTGCATTGCTAATTATTATAGTTCTTCCTTCTGGGTCTATAATAGTGTTTTTATGAATAAAGTTAATGTTTTTGCTTACCAGGCTGGTGACCCCTCTTTGTTTGGTATTATAACACGTACATGCAAGGGAACTGTGGTGGGGCAAATGTATAATATGTCGTTTTAGGCAAATGAGTTTCTTGTAGCAATATAATTTCTGCTTGCAAGGTGTTCAAATGGTTAAATACTTTAATTCCCTTCTCATATTGATTCCATGTACATTCCAAGTGACAAACCCTAGTGAACCTGACCTGGCTGGTGTGGAGTAGTAGGAAGTGTGCATGTGTGTGTGCCTGCACAAGTGTAGCTGTAGCTGAGAGCTAGAATATATGCATGTTCTGAGTTAGGTGTTGTGCGTGTGCACACATACATTGCTTTTAATGTAGCTGTCTATATGTGGCTATTGAAAGTTTGCATTGCTGGATGGAGGTGTGAGTGACAAAAATGAAAGAGTGAGAGATAGAGGAAGAAAAGTGAGAAATGTCTAAAGTGGGAAAACCCAAAAAGTGAAAAAGATGGAAGAGAAAGTGGAGGAGGCGTAAGGAGGAAAAGTGCAATAAAACATTTCATGCGGAAGCATGATCAACATAAATCTAAACATACAGATATTCATACCTGCGAGGGAGCGTGCCGGTGTGTAGATATAGAAGGATGATAGCTAGAGACATTAGCTATAATATTAGATCATCTGTCTATTTCCTTTATCAGATCACCTGTTGTCAATAGAGCTGTGGGGTGGCTTCCCGGTCTTGGTAAATCTGTCCATTTATGTAAAGGTTATCCACACTGATGACAGCTCTGCAGCCCTTGCTGATGAACTGGATCGGGAACAGCCTGCTGCATTGATCCCGGATCTCCTTAGAAAGGAGATGCATTCTCTTCAGCGCTTTGCCTCGGCTGTTCACCAGTTTCTTTCGCTTGAAGTCGTGGAAGACTGGATTGTCCCTCATGCTACAGGCCTGGAGATCTATAATATTTGCTTTTATCATCTTATTCTCTGCCAATAGCCAAACACCTAACTGCGTGCCACCATGTTGAATTTTCTCCACCGCAGAGTCTAGTGTTCCCCTCACATCTCGCTTCGCCCACGCCACTCTTGCTTCCTGTAATTGCAACTTTGAGTCCTCTTACATTTGGTCACTTCATCTTATTCTCCCTGGCACATCCTGTAACGTTCTCATTAGATCGGATGACAAATGTCTGTGAACTCACACCACATATCTAATGAGGCTAAGTCTGGGCATTGGTTGGGTCACTCATAGACAATTAGAGCCTTGTCTTGAAGCTGCTGCAGTATTGTCTTCTCTGGATTTCACAACGGCCTCTCTGCCCTTGTCTTTCATGGCATTTAGCATTCATCCTTCTCTCAATCCTGACCAATCTTCTTATCCCAGCAGCAGAGATGCACACACATGGCATGACGCTGCATCCATGATGCTTTACAGCAGAGATGGTTTCTGATGTCCACTAGATATGGTGCTTGACCACACCGGACAATCTTCATCTAAATGCTCTGCAGAAGACTTCTGAAGGTCTGTTAGAGTGATAGAGTTCTGTTTTCTAAATTGACTTGACTTCTTCCTGACTACTTCTCTTTCATAATTATTAAGATTGTGTGTTCCTGGGAGCTTTAGCTTTATTTTCTTTTAACATTCTGCTCTTTAATCAAATTATTATACCTACAGAATCTGTGTAGAAAAAGAAAACACATTACATGCTAACAAGAAACCCACGAGGAGCAGCCTGTCCACAAAGAATTTCCCCAAAGGGGTTTATAAATTATCAATTGTTATCCCCTTTTCCCTTCTCTGAACCGCTTAGTCCCCGCAGGGGTCACGGGTGTGCTGGAGCCTATCCCAGCCAGCATACGGGCTAGAGGCATCAATTGATATTATTATTATTATTATTATTGTTGTTGTTATTAATGAAAATTATATTTTGACAAATGTCCTTAAAATAACCTCACCTCATAAAGATGCATTATTATGCCTCCAAAAGCAAAGAACATTGTATTCTTTTGTTAAATAAAAGCATTTTCTCTGTTTAAATTCTAAACAAACTTCTAACAGTTTACACTGAGACATTAGTCAGCACTATTTTAGGACCTTTCTAAGTGGTTAATACAAGAAAAAGTCTGTTGAATTGGACTGCGAAGAAGGATAACAGGCAGCAGAGATAACGAGCAGAGTTTCAAATCACATTGTCCTTGAATCGATACATCATTGTAATGAAATTTGGATATTATGCTCCCTTATCACATATACTCATGCTTTAGTTTTAATTGAATTCAGTCTATCTGTTTATGCACAAAGCTAGTTACAAAATGGTCAAGGAGGGTAAACAGAGTGTGCCTTCATGGTGTTTTTTAAAAATATTTTCACCATTTCTTATCTGGTTTAAGTAAATGTTAAAAAAACATTATTTAGCCATTGTAATATATTGTACTGACACAGGGTGATACAAATAATTATTAAGACATTCAACTTAAATTCACTAAACCAATAAGATAATACTTTAATGATCCCCAACAAGGAAATGTATTT
The DNA here is from genome assembly GCA_900302695.1 of Helostoma temminkii. NCBI lineage: Eukaryota > Metazoa > Chordata > Actinopteri > Anabantiformes > Helostomatidae > Helostoma > Helostoma temminkii. The sequence continues at coordinate 37,328 of OMLM01020270.1, read as the reverse complement.
GTTACGTCAGTTAGGTTACTGTATATACCAGACTTTACCTTGCGTAGTCATGATTGTTGGAAGAAAGACACAGAGAAAAAGTGTCAGAGAAGAAGAAGCACAACTATGGCAGAGAGAAGACACAAGGTTTATATAGTCATGTGTGGGGTACTTTTGGGAGCGGTATACCTTGAAAGTAACAGGGATAGAATTGCTGTGTTTAGCCTGAAATACTATGCAAGTTGTTTTCACTTTGGATCAGCTATATAAAGAGTGAAGTGTCTGCATGGATTGTAGTTATACATCAACAAATCCACCCTGACCCAAAGGAAAAGCAGATGTTTTACATTTTTATCAGAGAGATACTGAATTTTATTCTTTTCCTTTATGTGTATGTGCAAACTAGTGTTGAGGTCACTTGATACCCATTGTTTTTTTTCCACTTGAATCTGGATTTGACATGATTCAGCCGTTGGTCTGGAAAATAGAGTCAAGAGGTTCATTATGTATACACGCGCACAGACATACACAGCTTAATTTGTCCACTGATGTTGAAGAAGGGCTGAAACACACGCTTTTTATCTCCACACACTTGCTCAAAAGACCATCACGCACTCTCACATACACGAACAGAAAACCCAGTGGTCAAGTTAATTGCATTAGACAACCTTAAGATGCAGACCCTTCTGTGTCTCACACATCGATACCTCTGACAGAGAGGCAAGCAAAGAAAAACAAGAGAAAGAACAAAACAAAAAGCAAAAACACAAAAAAGAGTGAAAAAGTGAAGGAAGGAAAAAGGTGGAGTGATTATGCAAATTGGTTTGCACCAGGTTAGTCACATTGGAACATTAATAAGAAACTTTGTTTACTGTGGGTTGACTTTGACGAACTTTATCCATAGCGGGACCTGGATAAAGGACATTTAATCATCTTTTTCTGCCACCTCGCAGGAAAAAAACAATATACAGAGAATGAAATTTATTTTCTCACATTATTTACCATGCTCCAAAAAGGTTTGCGACTGTGGGATAAAGCCAGAAGACAAAAAACATTAAAGAAATACCAAATAAACATGACACTGTAGAGCAGATAGATACAGTTAGGTAAAACCATTTGAAGTCATCATATAAGTCACAATATACACAGCAGGCAACACACAACAAACAGTTATTATTAATTGTATAACTTTTTGTTTGAACAGACTGGAACTTCTTCCCTGCTTATTGTTTTCATGTTACACTAGGCCAAAAACTGTAACTTCCAGCCTCTTCAAAGCTTTATTGCTTTCGTATTTTAACATGATAAAACTTTACTGTTAGTGAGAGCCTTGAATCAGAACCATAGCACACACAGAGAAAGCTATAGCTAGTTTATGTTCTAACTTAATCATAATTGAGAATCCTCATCCATCAAAAAAAGATTCAAAATGACTTCAATGGCCAATACTTCGACTTCTCCTGTCTGCTGACTCCGCATCAGTACTGTACTGGGTGAAGGATTGTTTACTGACGCAAGACTTTGTAAGCAAAAGTAAAAGACTGTAAGCTCTCATTCAATTGTTGATCAGTGACCTCTGAGAGTAAAACAGCAACAGCCTGTACACAAGCCTTGTCTGCATACAGCAGCAGGAACAGCATATTATCATTATAATATTAGTACTGTATTGCTGCAATCCAGTGCTCATTATGCAACAAGCTTCCGCTTCATATGTGGACAGAAAAGTGCACAGGGTAATTAATTCCAAAAACAAAGCCTCATTCAAAGACCAGTTCATTTTACTGCTAAACATATTCTATCAAGAAGCATTAAATATAATCACAAACCAAATACCCTATTATTTAATCCAGAGCTGTCTTCTAAACAGGGATTCAACGTCCCTTTTTTTCTGAAATCCATTACCCACAACCCAGAAAGAATCCTTCAGAGAGGGAGGTGGATGAAGATTAAACTGCTTTTATCCTTAATGTTTTCAGTAAAGATGTATTACTGCTAAACTACAGCAGGTTTTGTGTTTCAGCGGTCGTCTCATGCTTTACATCTTATATCTCTTCTATTCTATCCACTTTTCTCAATGTCCTCTATAAAATCTATTCTTCATCTTTTCTGTCTCCCCCTTTTCCCCTTATTTATTATGATACCTATTTCTGTTTTGCCTCCTCTCTTTTTTTCTCCTGCAGTACAGTGAAAAGATATTAACTAGCTTGTCCCAATTAAATTATTTAGATCATCAAACAAATTTTAATATTACACAATGATAACCCAAATAAACAAAAAAATGCAGTTTTTAAATGATGATTTCATTTACTTTATAAATTTAAAAACAGCATTTTAAATGATGATTTCACAGAACAGTTTACCACTTTGCCACAGGCCATATTAAATGAGCTTTGGCCAAAGAAAACAGCAGCGTTTCTTGATCATGTTTATATATGGCTTCTTGCATTTTTGGATGGTATGGTGAACTGTGTTCACAAACAGTAATTTTTGGAAAGTATTCCTTAGCCCATGCAGTGATGACCATTACAGTATCATGCTTATTTTCAATGCAGTGCCATCTGAAGGCCTGAAGATTACGCGCATCCAATATTGCATTTTGGCCTTGTCTCTTGGCCACAGAGATTTCTCCAGATTGTCTTTGATGCTATTAGGTATTGTCGATGATGATAATTTAGAGTCTTTGCATTTTTCAATTGATGAACATTATTCTGAAATTGTCTGACAATTTGTAGACACAGCTTTTCACAGATTGGTGAACTTCTGCCCACCTTTAATTTCTGAGAGACTCTGGGTGTAATAAGAGCATCTTAGAGAGTCAGTCATGTTACTGATCTGTTGGCAATAATCTAATTAGTTGCAAAATGTTCTTCCAGGTCTTGTTAGTACCTCTTACTTTTTTTCAGCCTTTTGTTGCCTGTGTTCCAACGTTTTTGAGAAGTGTTGCTGCCAACAATATAAAAATTACTTAACTGTTTTTTAAAAATGGCTCAGAAAACATAACTTAAACCATAACTATTTCATATGTTTTCTATATTCTGTTGTGAATTATATGGGTTTATGAGATTTACCGATCTTTCATTCAATGTATTCTGGTTTTCTGTAGCTTTTACACAGCCCTCCACCCTTTTTTAATTGGGATTGTAGTTGTTGTATATTTAGTTATAATAGTAGTTGCTGGGTATTTCTGTGTACTTGTCAATAGAAGTCAAGTATACTACAGCTTAAGTATAGGTCAAATATATATATGCTTTATAGTCTTAGACTTATACTTGTCAGTAAACAACAAGTGTACTTAAATATAACTTCTAATGTATCTCTGATAAGTAAGCTATATTGCCAAAAGTTTTGAAACCCCCCATCGAAATCATTGAATTTGAATTTAGGGCAGAAAGCAAGGTTCATAAAGACGGATGAAAGCGTATGGTGTGGAGAAACTTGACTGGCCTATACAGAATCCTGACCTTCACCTGATAGAACAACCTTGGTAATTAGAGAATTAGAGTGGAGACTGTGAACCAGGCCTTCTCATCCAACATAGCTCCATGTTATACCCTACGGATTAAGAATGGGATGTTTTTAAAGTTCATGTGCATGTAAAGGCAGATGTACCAAACTTTTGGCTATATAGTGTACATACAGTAAAAAGCATTTTTGGTATGCTTAAATATATTTTGTAAGAGAAAACAGTTGTAAAACTATTGGTTAAGGTTCTAAAATGGTCCAAAATTTATCCAGTTAGTCTCTGAAATGTTGTGTACCTTACATCAATCCACAATTTATCAGTAAACAATTTAAATCTCTTAACTAATAGATTTAAAGCATAGATTCTTTTGTGTATCTCAGGGTCTTTTCACAACTTAGTGCGTTTACTTTGGTCAGAATCAGTGGGTGAATTTGTGAACTTGGGGCTTTTTCCTCTTGGAAGAACCTTAGTGTACCGAAATGCATCATTTCAAATTGCGTGAGAAGCTTCTTTGCGCTTATTGTTCAGATGTGAAAAAAAAGTAAATAAAGTAAGAAGATCCTGTGTTGTGGACTACTGCATGTTTGTGTGACAGGAGAGAGACAGTTTCATGCGGTTCAGATTATGCGATTCATAGTGTTTGGTCCTATTTTGGTTTGGTTCGATTCAAGCAAACTAAAGATTGTAGGTGTGAAAGCACCCTCAGTCTGTAGTGATTTTACAAGACTACAGCCTTAACTAGATACCCCATAACACATTTGAAGAACTGTTTACAGATCTGTCAAAATAAACACTAGCATTCAGGGAGCACAGAATAGACAGAGCTTAAAAAATGGAAGCTCATTTCCACCAGTAAAAGGAAAAAAAAAAGGCTTGACAAACCAATAAGGCTTTGTCATGGTGAACATAATATTAATAGCAAGTCAAAATTAAAATTGTGAGATGAGACAGAGTTATAAGAAAGAAAGAAGCATTTTTTTTTTATTTTAGACTTGTCTCATAAAAATCATTGGTCACCTCATTCACAGTTTTCTGCTGGCACATGCACTCTCCCCCTCCTACTCAGAAAATGCGCTCTTACTAGCTCATTTATTTTATCACAATAATTAGAAGTCACTGAGCGGATAATAATTTAATTATCTGATTATTGAAGTATTTTCTTACCTTTAATTTCTTCTCAGACGATTTGCTGAAAAAGCTCATTTGTTACAAACATTAAATTGAATCGCAGCTGCTTCCTACTGTGAACCAATAAGCATCTACAGTGGAGCAATTAAAGGTTAAGTGTTTTGCTTCAAGAGCATCGAAACAAAAGTTGGTGACTCAGGATCAGTGTCTGGGATCACCATTGCTCGCATTTCAATACAAAATAGAAAATAAAAGAAGCATGTGGTGAAAAAAGAGAGGCAGATTGGAAAGAAGGGAGGTAACAGAGCGGCACAAGTGAAAGTAAATTTATTATAAAGCATGTCAGTGTAACCTTTTAGTGACCTGAATACCTTTTGTGCAGTACATAATCTGACTGAGAGTAATCTGTATATTTGTAACAAAGGAGAAAGGACAGCGGCGTCTTTTCACTACAGCCAGACAAATTCATCATGTGTTCTCTGGCACTTTCTTGAGTGTGTGTTGCTTCTGCGTGTGTTACTGGACGTGTTTGTGTGCATCAGGCCTGATTTGGCCAGACAGCCTTGACCTACAGTGACTTCACTCCTCGGTGTGTTGGAATTTTAATGTCAGCCCTTCCCCTACTAATCCATCCTGCTCGTCTCTTTCTGTGTGATGGGCTATAATTGTTCACCTGTTCTTTATTTCACCTGGACTCACAGGAATTATTTCTTTCTTGTGCTTATAACTGCCAGTACGATCTTCTTACTCATTTCCAACACAGAGGTGCCTTTACTTGTATCCCACTTCAATTCTGGCATGTGTGTTGAAGCATGTGGGTACAAGTTACTTGTAGGAAAATGATGGATGCTGTCATCAGAAAACACACATCTAAAATACTACTTGCACTCTACCCTAGCACTTTTGCTAAACTGTTTATCCAGTACAGTGTAGCGGTGGGCTGTGTCCTAACCCATTATATGTTGAGTAATAGAAGTACAGCCTGGGTGCACCCATGGACAGTGAAGCAAGGTGAATGACAGATTGTAGTTTTTGCAGAAAGCTGCACAGTAGCCCACTGTTTAGCTGTCATGTCACTATGTTGGTAGTTTATTTGCTGTATTGTTAAATGATCTGTCCTGCACTAAACAGATAATTTCACTAAATGTTCAAATGAATTATATCTTATCTTTATTTAAATATGAATTAAACAAACAAAAAACATGTCCTTGATTTTTGCCCTGCTGGCTGTAGGGTGATAGAGTAGCAGCTGAAATGTGCTTATTATTATTATTTTGGTGATAACAGGTTGATCTTAGGTTGAGTGATATTGTCTAAGTTTTGGAGAATTGTTCAAAATTAAATTTCATTGTAATTCCCCTTTAAGTGTGCAGTGGTAAGTTAAAAAAAAGGAAAGAAGAAGAACAGCAGGAAAAAAAGTCACGAGAGACAAAGTGAGGATGAGATGCAATGTGACACAGGTCATTACACTGGACTTAATGAAGCCTGTTTGCCTTGATAACCACCCATTTCATTAACTGCTGCTACACAACACCCTGTTTGGTCCACATACACACACACACACCTCCCTACAACACCAACTCTTTCCCATTGTCTGGGAGCATGGAATGAGACATGAGGTTGGATTAAAATGTGATTAATGAGACACCAATTAATTATAGACAATTACAAGTACCTCTTGCTTTCTTTGTCTTGTTCATTTTTTATTTTGCCTCTTTCTCTCTGTCTCTCTTAAATCTGTCTTTACTTTTCTCTTTCTACCACAAAATGGACACCATCCACACTTGATTTTCCACTGAATTGACAGCTAATGTTAACGACTGTAAATTAATTTCAAATGTTCAAATGTAACAGTCTCAACAAAATCTAAGAAAATACTATACCATTTTTAAGAGGGATTTTAAGAGTGAACACATCTGACCCATTTAGCTTTTATTCAACAGTAACAATGTGAAAAAGAAATGTGTCCCTGTGCTATATGCTGTTTTTGTTTTTACAAAATGCAGCTCAGCTCACCTTTCAGGCAAATTGCTTTGGGAGTACTACAGCACATTGTATTAGCATTCAGTTGTCTGCTTATGTAATTTGAATTTGACAATGTGTAGGTGGTGCTTTTTTGTGCTTTCTTTTATATTTACTACTCAGTACACTATCTGTGTACTGGATGTATTAAGACAATTGTTTTAATATGGCGTCCTATTTATACCCGGCTTTTGCATTGTTTAGCATGAGTCAGACAACTCACACTCACACATGAAAGGCAGGGAAGTATTTAACTGACAGTGCTGCAGGAGTTATATCCTTTATTGGACCAAAAAGACTAAAATTGTGTCATGTATTAGTGTTTGTGATGCTTAGAAAAACTCTAGTGATGCAACAGTACACATGCAGTTCCCTCAAAAACGATTGGAATTTGTGATACCTTCACCACTGCTCTGTAGATGTAGTTGGTGATGATGCTCAGTACACCGGTGGTGTCTTTCTTTTTCAGGACATTCCTAATTGGCATTGACTAATCCCTACATTTGGTGATGCCTATGTTTGATTTTCCCACTTTCCTCAAATTCAAAATGGCTTACTTTTCTCCCATAATTATTTTTATATTAACAACAAATGCAGACACCACAGGTAGAACCTAAGGCCAAAACCAAGAGAACTCATTTAAAGATTTTCAATGTTTGAACAACCACTATCACAGAACACACCCGAGTAACAAGAAACAAATGTCCATGTTCCAATAATTTGACTCACACAAGATCTGGGTCATGTCATATAAAAGGTGTTAAGTTGTAATATGTATGTTCTGAATTGTCCTTGCTATTCCGTTACCTTTGGAGCAGACTGTACTTATGCATAATGAGCTTGATCTGTAATATTCAGCTTGTTGCACAAATCCTTTTATTTTGTCACACCCTGTAAAGACACTAAAATTTAGGCTGTAATAGCCCAGTGTATTAAACTATAATAGGTTTCTTTGTCCTAGAATGTGCACACCATTACTTTAACACTCTGATTTATGGTATATGGACCTAACTGTGATCCAAACCGTATTATAAACTGTGACTACAGTCATTATGTTCTGGATAGATGTTTTAAAAACTTTTAGCTAAATCATGCTAATCAGATTAGCCCAATCATGTAGTATATATAGGATCTCTGTTGTGGCAGAACCAGGCCAAAGCTGGACGGGCTTGTATACTCTATTTAGATGCTTTGCAATTTGCTATTGGAAACTGTGACACTGTTTAACCATCAGGTACTTTGTGAAACAGGCTGACTTATTGGCAAATGTGTCCATTATTAGTGGGAGAACAAAACAGAGTAAGGTAATCAATCACACTCTCTGCAGATTCAGACCTGGTCAAGGCAACAACCAAGTGCTTGAGCTCCAGTGCATTGATCCTTACTGTAAAGATAATAGCAAGTGTAGCGTTGTTTGTAAAAATGAATGGAAATAAATAGTATCTCCTTTTTCCCCGCTGGCCAACATATGGATCTGCGTTCATCAAATCAAAAGCTGATGCCTCCAAACAGGCTGAAGTTGGCGTATCTACAAGATTCATAGGAATCGTTTGAACATCTTGTTCTTGCTCCACTTTTGTATAATCCCATTACTTTTACATCCAGTTTTGATTTGATTGATCAGTGCATGACTCAAACCATGTTGTTTCAGTAAGACTGTTCTGTCTGTTCTGTCCTGTGCTTGTTATTTAACAAGCCGCTACATGACTCAGAGCACATTGTTACAATGTGAAGATGATGCTATTTTTTTCTTATCCAGATGATCTTCCTCATCCATATAAATCATTAAATCAAGATAGCGTCTCCTTCTCTTCTTTCTCTGTCTCCACTTTTTCTTCCTTGCTTACTTACACACTCATCTTTCCCTCCATTCCTCCTTCTGTCCAGTCTAGACAGAGATGGAGTTAGACAGATAGTGCAGCATAGAGAAGGGGAGAAAGGACAGTGGAATAAATTTGAAATTAAAGATGTTTTGAGAACTTAATACAGCCTCAAGCTGACGCAAAGAATGAAAAAAGTTGAAAGTTGAGTGTCTGGTAGTGTCTTTAGAATACACACATCTACAAGATGCTGCTCTGCATTTACTGTCTTCATACTAAATTCAGCTACACGAGTCACTGCTCATACAGGTTAAAGGCCCCACACACCCATTACTCCACACAGCTGTTTTTAATTCTTAGCCTTTTAGACCTGAAGATGAGTCTGTGTGCATGTGCAAACAGGCATTTTATTATTTTTGTTACTGTTAATTTATTGTTACTAGTTACTCCTGTTATGAGGACATTTTGGCCTTTTATTGTGCTTTTATAGAGTTAAGACTTGGTTTAGGATTAAGGTTAGAATTAGATTTAAAGATGGGCTTGAGCATTTTGTTGTAATGTATTATGTCAGTAAGTATCCTCACAACTCTTCACATCAACATGTGTGTTTTTGCGTTACATTACTCTTCAATATTCGTCTTTGTTACTTATCATCATGTATTGATCCACGCTGCTCAAATTCAAGAGGCAGAGGAAGAGCAACAAGAATGAAGGGGAACAAAAGAGATAAAGAAGAGAGATAGATGGTGAGGCTGTACTGTATATGTGCGTCATCGTTCTTTTCACCTGCACCCAGCCACATGTTGTTGTTTCCTGTCGTTATCCACAGTCCCAGACTGTGAGAAATTCTGACATCTATTCAATAAACTGTCAGCACAATCAACATCAATATGTTAGGACTTTGACGAGCAACACAACAAACGGAGCAGAGAGAGAGACAGCTGTTTATTTGACATCGCTGCTGAAATATTCACTTGTAGTCAGGTGAAAGTCAAAGTGCAGCGTGTTTAACTGGCTCTGCCATTTCTGTCAATGAAAGGGTTGGGTGTTCTAAATTTAAAACAGACCCCTTTATCATTTTCTCATATTTAACATTAACAGCACTACTGTTTCAGTTCAGCTTTTAAATACCTTGCTTATTTGCACTTTTTTAGACATTTAAATTATCCGCCTCTGAAACACAACCTATGCTTTGGACCACTTCATGGTCATCACATGGCTTTGTGCTTTGCTATACTGATGTGATTGGCCACAGTTTATATGAGCCAAACATTAGAACTGTTTGGTCCAACAGTGAGGTCTGTAAGACAGAAGCAAACACAAATTTACCATTCTCATTCTTAAACCATTCTTAAATTCAAGTGGACAGTTTCTATAAAAATTACCGAGTACAAGGACAAAGAAGCCAAAATAAATCAGAGCTAACATGGGACTGGATCTATTCTTCCAATGGACAATCTGTGTAATCTCATTATTTCAGATGAGGTGATAATGTTAAAAGTCCAAATTTAGACATCTGTCTTGTCTGTGCATGCTTCCAGAAAGGCTCCAGCTCAGCAGGACAAATAAATTAAATTAAATATTAGCATTAAATATGCTTAAAGGGCATCTTAACCTGGTTACTCCATGACCACTGACACCCTGACAGCTCCTGCAGCTCTTAACCAAATTAGTTTTATGTATAACCGTAACACAACTACTGTCATTTGTACACTCAAAGTTGTGTTGTTAAATTTCCCCAAACTCCCAACAAGTAAAATTAGTACTCGTAATACCTGAATTTTCTGTGTCTAGCAATGAGAAAGAAAGAAACACACTGCCATAAGCCCTCCCTTGTTTTTGACAAAAATGGAGTACAAGAATATGTCAGACATTTTTTCACTGATTGTGTATCATCTATAGGAAATAATTGCTTGTTTTTTTCCCCCTATAGGCAAACTATGATAGCAATGAGCGTCATTATAACTTATATTATAACAACTTACTGTATGCCAGCCTTTCTCAACTGGGGTGCCCTCTGGCTTGTCATAGGTGCAACCAAAACTATGCTAATGTCGGTAAAATAAATTAAAATTACACAAATGTAAATTCCTCCCAATATCACAGTGTCAGTGCTGGGTTCAGTGTACATCTACCAGCCCTCAGTCTTCCTGCTTCACTATAACTGCCCAGTCCTTCAGGTATTAACGGCTCCAGCACACCCATATAGATGAACTAAGCAATTTCTCTCCTTTCTACTTCCTCCATGTAGAGATTGACTACAATAGGGGAGATGGTTGAAATGATATTGTGCAAGTCCATAGTTAGCTGATCCTTCATGAACTGCAATGTACATTTGCCTACAAACATATCTCACTTAGAGTATTATATGACTATTACCAAAAGCTTTGAGTGTCGGAAAGATGCCTTAAGCGATTGCCTGTCGAGTGAATTCTGTGCAGTCAGTGTACAGCTATGGCCAGTTCTAGTTCAAAATGCATCCACTGGTCAATCAAAGTTTATACTGCAATATTTTCTATTTTACACATTTTCTAAGAAATTAAGTGTAAATGGGACCAGATGTGTTTGCTTGTCAAACAAATGATGGAGTTGTCACAGAGAAGTCGGCTGCAGCCACACGCCATGTGTAGCGTAAGTTTTGGTTTAAAGAAAGCCATCTGAAATGAGTTACAGGCCTTTTAAGTATTTACTGTAGCACTGTATGTATTAATATAAAATGAATGTGTTTACATACTCACTAGTATTCAGTGTTGTCAGTAGAATACTGCAGTGTATAAAAATAAGGCTTTAATGGGTCAGGGCATCAGTTATTCTGCTTGATGTAGTGCTCCTATAGAAACTGGTAATAAAATGAAATGCCTCTTGTGTGGGATAGGCTCTCACAGACAGAACAGAACATACAGTATCAGTGCACTCAAACAGACGCATTCATTCTCCATATGTCAATGATACCACAGACGCAGGCTGTTAAATACCAGCTGGCCACACATGTAATTGACAAAACAAGAAGATTTATTGCTTAATTATAATCACTGGATGCATTTAACAAACAAAAGCATAAAATATGGAATAAAGGACATGAAAGAGCTGTGGTAAATGTAATTGCAGTCAAACACACACCACAATAAACAGTTGGACTCTCACATATTTGACATTTTAGAAGCTGGCCTTTTATACTGTATGAATATACAAAGTGCCATGTGTTTAACAGTGTGCTAAATTCAACTTGAAATATACTGAATTAATAAGTGTCAGTGTAAAGAGCTAGAGCCTCTGGCTTGGTTCTACTCTTCATTTTGAATAAGAAAAAGGCTTCAAAGGTTACAGTGAGACAGGAAGTCATATCAGTTTTATTAAGACATATTAATGACTTGTTTTATGAATATGTGTGGGTGGGCAGCATCTCACTTTCTCTTAAGTAAAACTATATTTTTAATTTCTTCACCACATGCAACAACTCGCATAAAGTATGTCAGTTTAGCTGCTCTGGATAATTTAAAGATGAGCACACACAGCAGTTTTCATGGCTCGTGGCAGAGACATGGAAGCAAATCTCTCCTTTCCAAAATCAACAACATCAAGGCCTCGTCTAGTGTGCTATTTAGCCATCTACTTCAGGGCACTCTTAAGCCACATCAAAATGTTTTAATGTGATCACTATGTTCAGTTATGTTAAAACTGAACAATTCTGTACATGCATATATACATATATATATATGTGTGTGTGTGCATAATTTAAGTTTAATGTCAAAGCAGGAGTGGAGCAAATGTTACTTTTATACTTGGTTTTCTAACATCACAGATGCTGGCATTTGTACTTTAGCTGATAAAAGTCTGGAAAGTCTTTATCTTTTGCACAGAAAAAGTAGATGTCCATTTATCCTTACAGAATAATATGAACTGCAGATGTTTAGAAACGCTACTGATTGACTTTTTGGCAAAAAAGTGGTGAACCACAACTGATCTTTGCTTGCAATGATTGAGCCTTGGATGATTATTTTTTTAATTTGATTTTAATTTGAGTTAATGTATTTCATTAATGATGCTCTTACCAATATTTTACAAATGTTTCCTTATATACATGTTTTCTTATATACATTTGTTTATATTTACAAAACAATTATGGTCAGAGAAAATACTAAAAATCTTTTCCTTGTATTTTTGTCAGATAAATAAGTGTTCAAGAATTAAGAAATCACAGTTATTTGCAAATAGTGTTTCTTTGTTTGCTCTCTAATATATTTTAGATCCCTATTTTTAGTTTCCTGGTCCTCCAACTGCTGCAGGCAGCTAATATAATATAAACATCTGAAAGATAATCTGTATACTACCTGCTCGGAACCAAATGAGACAGATAACAATAGACAGTTTCAGCGAAGCAGAGTGGATTAGACTTCGCCTAATTGCCAACATAGGTGTCATTTTTATACACTGAATCTGCAGTTTTAGTTTCTTAACATCAAATATAATGCAGTCAGAACTTTGACTGCACAAAAACAGAAGTGATCTTTTCACAAGCAGCTTCCTAGCTTCAGAGAGTATTCCAATAAACATAGAAATGTGAAGAAAAACTCACATTATTTACTACAACAACTACAACTAACCCTCTCCCAGACCGTTTACCAATAATCCTATCATCCCTCTGTCCAGACAAGCTGCTCAATGTAGGGCTTTTAGAGATTTGGTGCAATGGCTGAGCCAGTGTGTGCACCACACACACACACACACACACACACACACACACACACACACACATTTTAATTATTTCTCTGCTTCGCAGTAGCGTTGTTGGTAGTTTATTTCTTAATCCTTCAAGGTAAATTTACAATAAACTCTCCTACCAATACCACAAAAATAATGAGCTAATTAGGCAAAACTATAAAAACTAATTATCTTGGAACATATACACTGTAATTTGTCCAGAAATAAAAATAAATAACCTTCTATGCCAAATAATTGATAAGAAAATTAATTATTTTCGTAAAGAAAAAAGATTTTATCCATACTGGCAGTGAGAGACCAAACCTCAACTGTCTTAATTTCTTTCTTTCACATCAGTTTCTTTACCTTCCAGCTCTTTGCTCCTGCACAGTACTACTCCTCTCATTTTCTCCCTTCTCCTTTGTTTCCCTTTGCTTTTCCACTTTGATCATCATCGTCTTTTATCTTCTGTCATGTTTGCTTCACACTGTTTTCCTCTCCTTCAATCATTTTCTCCATTTGTCCTTTTCTCCCCTCACCTGTCTCCTCCTTTTCTATCTGTTTATCTCTCATCGTCATTTCCCTCTCCTCCGCATCATCTTCCTCTCCTGCTCTCACGCCCTCTACATCTCATCTGTCTTTCGCTGAGAGGCTGCGTCAGAGCAGATAAATGTTGGACAGATGTTATGTAGAAGTCTCGCCCTGGGTGGTATAACTAAATAAGAGTGTGTGTACTCGCCTCGGTGTGTGTGGCGCCTTGGGTGGCTACAGCTAAATAAGAGAAGATGCCTAAAGTTGTTTCCCATACATGCCCCTGTTTGTGTGTGTGTCACTTAGAGGCTGTTTTGTAGTTGCTGCTCTTTACCAGCGTGATGTTCAGAGTAAAACATCACCATCTATATTCAGAGAATGATTTCATGTTGCTGTTAAGACATTATGAACTACTATACATTTTAAACTACATTTAGATGTACTTTAGTGTCACTGTTTGCCATCATCGCTTAGTACTTGGAGCTCTTTCACCCACACACGCCACAAAATGAATAAAATAATAAAAAACAGGGATTAAAATTTTTGGGATTTCTTTTTATCTCTGGCTTTTTTATCTCTGTGTGTTTTCAGATTGTGGTTACACATTGGCATCTGACATTTAAAAGAGGAGGAAACATTGAAACATGGATTCGCTAAGTAGACTGTCTGACTAAATGTCTTGGTCAGTGGCTGACTGAGAATCAGGGACTGTCTAATTGTAGAATTACTGATTCATTGACCAACTGTTTGTTGACTTGCTGACTAAGCAACTGAATAAAGGACTGATATGTTTCCACCCACACACTGACTAAAAGATTTACCAGTTCACTTACTCGTACTGTATTTACTGACGAGAGAGTGTTAAACAGACCCTAGAGTCGCTTTAAAAGATCTTACACAATTCTTTATTCCTCTGTGCAGTTGTCCAACACATCAGTGCACTGACATGTCCACCTACTTGGACACTTCATTCCAAGTGTTTGCATTTATCCATAACTGACAGTAGTCTCTAGTGTACTCTTTTTTATTGTAATGTTTACTAAAGGCTTCAGTATCCAATTGAGTAGTAGATGCCTTTACATAATAACAAAACTCTTTTGATTTTCTGATCTGAAGATTTACTGTACTGTACTGGACTGTACCTTCAGTAGGATGCACTTGGCCTGGTCATACAATAAATCAACTTTTTGTTGTATAATAATATCTTATGTGGTCTTTGTTTCTCTGTACATACATCAGTCTGTGTGTCCTGGCAAATTGATCCCTCCTCTGCTGCTCTACCTGGTCATCCTGACATTTGTGTTAATTCTACTTGATTTGGTCCCACAATATTGGTCAGTTTGCTTTTATGCAGATGTGAAGCACTTTAAAATGGTACTGTGTATGACAAGTCCTTAAATAACACTGACCTAACTTGACTAAACAAACTAGTTAAAACACATTGTTGGTCTTTTCATTGGGATTCATGGACATCAGCCTTCACCAACGTGTCAGATACGCCAGATCCTTAATGATCCAGAACCTTCGAGACTGGGACTGGGAAAAAATAATAGCGTAAGAATCAACACCTTTTAGAACTGTCTTTTCTAGTACTTTTTATATAATTTTTTTATACTTGTGTAGTGGCTTTTTTTTTTGGGTGAAATTATGCACCACTATATCAATACCTTTTTGAAATTCATTCCAGCACTATAACTTTCTATGGCCTTCATACAGCCTTGAGATTTAGCCAGTAATGCAAAACACCTCTGCTTGATTGATGAACTGTGGACAGCGTATGTTTCCCTACCTCTTTTTCCTGTCTCCACATCTACCTTCACTGCAGTGCACAGAAAAATAAGCTGTTGTGTTTGGGAAAGTGACTGACAGGAGGCAGCAAACAGCCAGACTGCAGCTGAGATCTGATTCACTGAGATCAACAAAGTCTGCCTCTGCTGCTGTAATGTGCTCTGTTCCACGCTGTCAGAGAGTGACAGCTTCACTGAGTGACTGGCTGAAGGACTGGCTGACAGATTGCCCGACTCAATGACCATTTCACTTTCTTTGCAAATGTTTCTTGATCTTTTCAGAGCTACATTCAGCCTTGTGGCTCTGTGTAAACCACTATCGGGCTGTATATACTGTGAACAGTGTTAAGTAATAATGGAAAAGGCCTTTAGGGCAACCACACTTAATTTTGTAACGCTAATTTCCCAATACACCTAGACTAAAAAAAAAAATCTATTAATGTGAACACACACCAGGGTGGACACACACACACACACACAAACTGACCTAATCACAGACATACGCCCACACACGCAAATACAACAGTGTCATAAATACTCACAGCTGTTTAGCAAAGCACAAAAACTAATGTGCACATGATGACAAAAAGACACTCATCATGTTAATTGGCAGTGTGGTCGGGGCTATTATGAGTTAATTACTTTCTTTAACCTG
>OMLM01020270.1:3419-20717 GCA_900302695.1 Helostoma temminkii | reverse complement strand
GGCAGTGTGGTCGGGGCTATTATGAGTTAATTACTTTCTTTAACCTGATTCTACTAAAGGCAGAATTAACCACAGAGTGTGTGTGTGTGTGTGTGTGTGTGTGTGTGTGTGTGTGTGTGTGTGTGTGTGTGTGTGTGTGTGTGTGTGCTTCTATGCGATTGCATTGGCAGGGTTATCTGGGCTTACTTGAGACTGAAGTGGAGCTTTACTCTAATTTGACAATAATTTTCTATCATTAAAACAGCTGAATTCCCTTGTTCTCTGGCTTCACTGTATCTATGAATCAACATCTAATACATTGCTTTTTCAGATCACTATTGACTCATCTGGTTCTGTTGTATTGCTGCTACAACAACATGTTTTAGGGTAGAGGTGTATTAGGTATTTTACACAACATATTACACCTCTAATGTTTGGTTCGGTATGTTATTTGAAGCTTACAAATTCCATTTCTCTCCAAAGAGGGTTCCAGCACTGCAAAATCTTCTGTCTTTGCATATCTTTCTGCTGCACTGCTCCATAGATTGCCGTGTCAACTAATTGGTCCACACCGGTCTTGTTGGTTCCACCAAGACTTATATTTGTAGTTATATTATATTTATAGTTTGATATGAAATGTCGTGCATGGATTCACTGAGATATTCATGTCCCAATATGACAAGAGGATGATTGTAAGAACTTGATTTGCCCTTTAGTGCTGTCATCAAGTTAAAATGTCAACTTGTCCAATTCATTGGTTTATGACTAAATACTTGCAAAACTCATTTCCATCAATGTCATTTGTACTTGTATGTATGTGGAGCATCAGATAGTTGAGAGGTTAAGGCACATACTAGGCATACCAAGTAATTGCAACTGTAACTTTTGCAATTTGTTTAATATCAAATCCCCTTTTCTCCACTTCAGATTTCCTGTCTGTCTCAACTATCAAAAAGGCATAGAGGTCTGTGCACAACACAGCAACACAAATTCACTTTGTGAGCAGTGTCTGTCAGTTTTTGTTGTTGTTACATCCCACAACCTGTGAAGACCTGTGACATTATCAGCTTAATTGAGCTACCTGAGTTATCAGATGGCATTGGCATCAGGCAGAATTTGGCCCAGAGGCTGATATCCAGCATGCCAGAGCAAATTACAGCAGTGTTAAGGAGAACTGTCAACACTATAAATATTCACGCTTTGTTGATCTTAAATTATTTGTCCAACAAGGTCTATGAAATCTATGAAATGCATATAGGTGTTCAGTACACCACAGAAATGAAAGTTTGACAAACACACGACTAAAGTACAACCCACTATTAACATTACCATGCCTTATAGTGTGTGTTCAGTATCAGTGGGTATCCCAGTTTCAGTGTGTTGTTGGCGTGAGCATGTTTTCATGCAAGCGAGTTTTCATTGAAAATCAAATTCATAATATTCATGTTACACTAGGTATGTAGCAGGTTGTGCAGTCCAGTCTTTGCATTTCAATCAGAAGATGTCTGTGCACTGACCTTGAATTGCTGTATTGCTCCAGGCTCATTTGGGCTAATAAGCCAATCACCAACTACCAAGATACTCATCAGCCTTCCACTATTGGGTAATCCTCAGCCATGACGCTGTCAAAATACTGATTTAAGGGCTAAAACGTATTTTAATTATTTTCCTTTATTGCCCAGTTTGATCACCTGATTTTTGATCACCTCAGTCATCTCAATGCACTTCACAATTTAAGGTTCAAGACCTTACAGAATTTAACAACACAACTATTGGTGGCATTTTCTCTCAGAGGCCAAAGGAAGCCAGGCTTCTCCTCTTTTTCAGACTGTACCGATTTTAATAAAAACACTGCCTGCATCATTTTAAGTTATTCTTCTGTGCTATTACTGGCTGTCACACCTCCCCTATATCTGAGTATATTAGAAAGAGTGAAACACCGCCCCCCTTAATGTTCAGTGTTGAATTTGTGGTGAAGCATGGTACTGCATGCCTATCATCAAGATAAGCTAGGTTTTACTTGCTTCCCTTGGTGGAAAAAAAAGAGAGAAAAATTACCCAATCAGATGAGGTTATTACCATGTAACTGTCAAACTGTGATTGGTCAAGAGGATGCCAAGGCAAGCCAAGTGCTCTTTGGATCCACACCAATCAGATCATAGCATGGGGTCAATGTCATCATTAGATGGGTTATAGCGGTAACATTAGAAAAATGAAATGCAGAGGTTGGTAAACTAAATTGCAACAACTCATGACATTCTGACTTTTAACAAACAAACCTAACATCCGTTAGTTCTGAGTGGCTAGCTAAAATAATATTACATATCCACTGCTTCTGTTGTTGAGGAGGAACTATGCTAACGGCCCGTGGGATTGATTGTACGACATAGTTATTATCCACTTCGTCAACAAGAAAGACAGGAGAATGGTCTTCCTCTTCCAAAAGTCTTCTCTCTCTGTGGCTTTATAACTGACCTGTCCATATAGCTGTGTGTGGGATATCTCATGTGCTAATATTGTTTGGACCATGCTTTCCTGGATTTAGCTGCGTGTCTTAATGAGCATAAGTTGCTGTTATATTGTTATTTCCACACAAAAGATTGTTCATAGCTGTGTAGGTCTGGGTTGTAACCTGAATGCCCTGACAGAATTTGCTAATATTTGAATGACTGCTGCTTTTACTTATTATTGAATCTGCACTTTGTATTCAGCGGCCATTTATGTATTTTTGAGCAGGATGTTGGGCGCGTGTGTCACAGCAGGTGCTGTTTCTGCAGGGGCTCTTGTAGCTCATCTGGTTACATCACATTGGCTGTACATGCAGTGACATCCACCCTCACAAAACATAGATTAGAAGTCACTTGGCTTTCTCAAAGATTTTCCTCACGCCACTGACAACTATATAGAATTATATATGAGAAAACTCGAGAAATCCCCCTTGCGCAAGTACTAGGCAACAGTGGAGAGAAAAAAACTTGAGGTGGGTGGCCATCTGCCTCGACCGTTTGGGCTAAGGGGAGAGAACAAAATAATTTTGTTAGATGACTCTCCCAATGTAATTTTTACAAGATTAAACAGGCGTGAGAGAGCAACAAGTGCAGAAGGCGTTGCTTTGCAGTCACATTATATGACATGGAGGTTTACAGGTAAACTCATGGTACATTGGTGGGCTGTTAAGCCATTCTGACACACTGGCAAAGCTGTGTAACTACACTCACATTTTTCTCTTGAAGAATCATTGGAGCAGCTGAAAAACAAACTGATTACTTTTACTACCAGAATTTGATCCGTTTGGCTTAATATAATTTGGAAAGTCTAAGAGCTACATGTACTGTACTAGGGTGAATTTATTTTATGTGTGAGTGGGAACCCCAAAGAGTGCAGAATAACCAGGTAACTTTTATGTCTTTGTGTTCTTTGTTTGTGTCTTTATGTTCTTTCTTTCTTTTCTTTTCTTTTCTTTTCATTTTTTTTGACTACGCATGACAGCAACTGTCCAGTTCTTTTTAATCCATTCATGTCTTTAACACAAATGAACTGGCCTTGCTTTACTTACTGTTTAAAATACTTTTTGCGTTCTTAGGCAATTTTTTAATAAAGCTGTCTTGACTTTGGGTGGAATCTTTTAATGCTTTATATTTCATAACTTTAATCTATATTTTAACCTTTTATCTACTTTGTTGTAATCTTTACAAGATAAAATATTCAGTGGTAAAAAAGACCCTGAAGCAAAAATTGCACACAGCATAAAACCACATAGTGAAAAGGTATAAAAAAGGTATAAAAAATGTATTTAATACATATAAGAAAAGAACCTCTGCAGTATTAGTGACACTTGAACAAGGTCAAATTGATTTTATTCCAAACCACATTGCCAAAACGAGGACTGGAGACCTTTTTCATTTTAGTTTTAATATCAATGATTATATTACTGTTCATTACTGAGCACACATTACTGACATACCAAACCGATGTCAAAAAATTAGAGCCAACCTAGACCCATATTTTAACAGCATCTTTAAGAAATCTTTGATAATACACATGACTGGACAAATAAAATCTTTTTTTTGAAGATTGAAGATTGAAGATTTGAAGTATCACTAATAAATTGGCCTTACTTTTGAAGAAGACTGCAGCATGTTTTACACAGAATATGGAGAATATCATCAAACCTGGTAATAAAAAGTGTAATCCAAACAAAACTAAATTATGTCAAACTTGAAACTTAGCTTGTGTCTGTGTGTGCATGTTTGTTCCTCTGTAGCTGGACGTCTTTCTTATGTGTTCCCCCGATCATGATAGAGACATATTGTTGCCAAACGATCATTCAGGCCCCCTCCATCACCCTAATCTGCAATATGTTCACTTTGGCATGTCTGCTAATATTTGATACCTCTGGACCACCTCCAAGGTGTGCGCGCACACACACACACACACACACACAGATTTGCAATATGCTCCATTTGGCAGATTGCCTCATAATCAGTACCTTTTGTACTTGTCCACTTGTGCACAAAGACATGCAGGCACTCATTTACATTATGATGCTTATGAGGAGCCATGTGTTTTCCATTCATAAAATAATATCCCTCAACCCTAAAAACTCCGAACCCTTTGAGAACAAAGCTTTTATGTGCAGCAGAATTTGTTTCATTCTTTCAGTGACTGTGAAGACATTTCATCTGTATTAGATAAGAAGATCACACACACACACACACACACACACACACATTGACAGCCTGCAGTGTGTGGGGGGCAGACAGAGACAGACAGGTGTAGTAAGCCATATGTTGACTTGGTTAAAAGGTCAGCTCTCTTGTTACCTCATTATACTTCCCTGGTAGAGTTTCAAGCTTTGCTGTTGCAGGTTGAAAAGCCAAGTTTCTCACTGTCATTTCCTTCACACATTATTTATGTCAGACTGTTTCTGGGTATGTTGTGCATCTGTAAAATGTTGTGTTGCATCCTGCCATTCAAAGAAAACTCGCTTTTTGTTTTCAAAGAGAGAGGCAGACAGACAGAGACTGCAGTAAGGGCGACAGATTTCATGTGCCTGTATGTACATGTGTGTGTTGTATTATTCAGTGACAGGATCCATAAAGTGGACTGATAGCTGAGTCAGCATGTCTGAACACAGATCAGAACACGCTGTATATCTGCCTTGAGCACCCATGCTCGCATCAACAAACACAAGGCATAAGGCATAGCTCAAAATTATCTAGTGTGTTGCCTGAGAATTAATTCAATGTGTGTCTATAACCAAACAACATTTATTTTCCAAACAACTTTAATTATATTATTGTTATCAAGCGGCACTAAAGTGGAAAACTAATTCATTTTGTGCTTGACAGGAACTGTCTGACTCCCATTAGCTGAGTTGAGTCTGGCAGAGGTTAGCTGTGTTATGGTGTGGTTTGGTTTGGAACTCCATTGATTGGGCAAACTAAACCTGCCAACAGCAGGACTTGGAAATAATGAGCACATGTTGCACATAGCAATAGAAACAGGCAAACCACTGACAGTCTGTCATTACTTCTCTGGTTTTTGGTCATCAGCTCATACAAATCTGATAGAAAGGAGATGCTACATTTTATTCACAAACTAGGAAGTCAAAGATGAGAGTCATAAGGTTGTGGACAGCTTTGGCCAGATTGTGGATGAGTTTGGCTCAGTCACTCTCCAGTCAGGTTTGGCCTGGCTGTAAAGACAATAGAGTCACTGGTCATGAGCCAATAGCTCAAAAGACTGTGTCTCTGTGCCACTGGTTTATTAGGCCATGGCAAAATTTTATCTCTACCCAGCCAGTAGAGTCAAGTCAAACTTTGTGTGGCACACTGACAACAATGTATTAGACAAAGAAGAGGGACACACCATGGAGCCCGAAATCCACAATGTAGGGTGATATTTATGGAAATAGGTGAGGTGCAGAAATAGATGGTATATGTGATGGAGTAAACAATGTGGGGTTTTTAAGCCAAGTGTTTTTGTATTGTAGCTGCAAATACAGTTTTCTGTATCTGACATTGAAAGAGGCCATCTTATGCACACCTTGGGTTTATTTTTCTGTAGTGGGGATGTGCTGAAATAGTTTTGAATGATTTACAATTCTAAGCACACTTATTTTTCTTATAATAGACTTCTGTATAAATATGTTGCCAGTGCTGCTAGTCCTCAGTAGAGTGGTGGAAAAACTTCAGTGCTAACCTCAGTGGGCATGCGTGACTTTGAATGATGGTCATATTGACTGAATGCAAGCATTTTAGAGAGGGTCCAGAGAAAGTCATATGGGACATAACAGATAGTGACACAAGACTTGACATCTGATAAAAAATAACATGAACTAGTTCAGTTTTTTGGGACTCAGATTTAGTTCAGTATTCAAAAATATTAAACTATGAATGTGAACTAGTTTGTTTTTAATGGGAACTGAATTCTGAGGTATTTCTTACAAAGAGTGAACTTGTGCAACATTAATAAGTCATTGGTTCACATAAAGGTGCCAGTGATGCTAACAGCAGCAGCATGTTCTCTCAGAAATGATCTTTGACTACAAACAATGCTACATGAGCTTTAACCTAACCTATTTTCTAAATCTATAAAAATACATTATACATAAAATACTTACTACTGATATTAGCACTTGTGTGTGATTTCTCTTTAGTAATTGGCATATTTATTATGTATGGCATCACCGTAAGGCGTCACTAAGCTTGTTGCAGTAAGAGTGTTCTTGCGTGAGGCCTTGCAGTAGCTTTGAGGACAGGAGGCGCAAAGCCTGATTTCACAGTCTCTTCATGCTGACTACCAGCATCTCTTTTGCTCTCTCAGACATCAATGAATGTCTTCAGATGTCGGGTCCTGGAGCTTTGGAGCAGCAGTGGCACTGATCCCTGGAGGTGAGACTGAGTTTGGAGCTGATCCACTGTGAAAAGATCCAGTGGGGAGGTTGTAGGTGCTGCTGGGATTTTGGAATGATCAACATACAGCTGTCACTTCATTTCTTCAGCATCATTGTTCACAAGAGCATGGTGAAAATGTGCACTCCAAGGACACAGAGCTTGATGGAAGGCAAACTTTCATCTGTCTTAGCAGTGTGTCTCTGGATTCTCTGAAGACCACCTCATGAAGAGTTGGTACCCCAAGGCAATGGATGTGATTCCTCAACAGACATGGATGATTTTTTTCATCAGATACTAGCAGATCAGAGCTTCTTCCTTTGAATGAAGATCTGCTGAATGCTGTGCAACAAAGAAATATTTGGCCCTATTTATTTTGGAATATAAGTCATTGTAGGATAGCCAGAAATGTGGAATAAACCCAACAATTAAATGGAAAATTAAAAAAAGCTGTGGGCCAGAAAGCTTTGTCTTACAAAATACAGGAAAATATCTGAGAAGGGGAAATTATTAATGCACTTTCCATGTTTTTATTTATTTTTTTTATTTTTTGCTTCCCAAAAAGAAGAGCTGCTTGGCACATTGTCACTATGCTGCCCATTGCCAACAAAGTGTCTGTTAACGAACAGGCTAATTGTTAGAGAGCATTTTGCACATGCAAGAGAAATGGCTGGTGAGTGTTTGTTGGCTTCAAGTGGACTTTTATCATTATGTTTATTCAAAAGTACACCATATTCGAAGATGGTGCACTGCTCATTAGAGTGAAAGTTGAATATACACCACTGAAATTTGATGAGGTTTCTTTGGTTGTCCACCTTTAGTGGCTTACACAATTTCTAGGATCTTCTCCTGACTGGGCCAGTTGACTTTTCAGCAGCTACCTGGATACATAAATGATATAATAGTAATATGGTGATTTTTAAATACCATTTAAAATGCTGACTCAAATTCTTACAATACAAAAAAGTTAAAGGTTCTTGTGAAAAGTCTTTGTGAAAAGGCTCTAGAACAACAAAGAGGTCCAGCTGGATCTTCTGCGTTGTATCCCAGAAGTAATGGAATCAAAACCTCAATTTTAAAAAAAGCTGAAGCAACAGACTTATCCTGGTTTGCTTAGATATGTACATTAGGTTCTTGAAAAATCTAATACCAAAAAAAATGGGATGCATTGTCCCAGCAGAGGGTTCAGAATACAGCACTTAGGAGAGCTGTGAAAGAAGCACACAGCTTAGTCCCAATCATAAAATAATTTCATCATGCTAACTCATTATCCAAGTGCCAAGATTGGAACCTGACATGGTACAAACTAAAGAAAATGGCACTGTCTCACTTGAGAACCACAGTCATACCTCCTTCTGTCTCCTCTGGCGCATCTTGCTAAACTGTAAAAATATGTCTGTGCTTATGTCCTGACATGAAAGACATCAGATCGGTTGCTCTTAGCTGTTGTTGCTCAGAGCGAAGAATGTGTAGTATGGCTGCCAGAGCCAATATTACATCACCTTAGAACCTGTTATTAAAACACGGTCACAATTTTCGTCTGCTAGTAATAAATATATTTACATTTATGTGTCTGTGTCTGCCTGTCAATTTTTCAAACAAACACTCTCATCCTGTAGCTTCTCGCTCTCTCCCTGTGCTTCCTTCTCTGAGCATACAGATAAGTGAATGTGAAAAAGACATCATTATGTTTTCTAGTCTTTTACAAACACAAATCTTACACCCCTCAGCTAAGCAATGAATATTTTCTCAGCATGTTTCATGCTCCCCCCATGGAATGACACACACACTCTCACTGCAGGCAAAGAAAATGCTGCACACACACCACATTTCTATATGAAGAGTAATCTTAGCCCTAGTTTCTCACTTTCCCAGTACTGATATTGTTTTAAAGACATCATTTTTCATAAACTAAAACTTCTCCTTTAACATGCCTCAGATCCTTCTGATTCCAAATATTGTTGTCAGTCTGATGTTGTGATGTAAAAGTGCCAATTTCAGTAAGATAGTTTACTTTGTGTGTGGCTTTGACAGCACACTCTAGCATAGCTAATGCCTTTATAATGCCCTTTATAATGGGTATTTTTGTGAATATTTTACAGTTGTCTCCAAATCTTTAATTCAATTCTAGTTTATTTATATAGAGCCAAATCAAATCAAATCAACAAAAGTCATAGTAATAAGTCATAATAAATAACAAGTAAAACCCAACAAATCCTCCAGGCAACAGTGGAGAGGAAAAACTCCAGCAGAACCAGGCTCAAGGTGGGCGGCCATCTGCCTTGACTGGTTGGGGTGAGTGGAAAGAAAGAGAAAAAAGAACAGCTACGGGAGAGTGAAGGCACAAAGTTAATAACGGGCAGTGGTGTTGTATGAGTAGATGGAGAAAGGAGGAGGAGCTCAGTGTGTTAAGGAAGGTCCGTCTGAACAGCAGTCTGAACCATCTCTTAATTATGCTGCTATAGATTTAGAGTCACCTGAAACCAGCTCTAACTATATGCTTTATCAAAAAGGAAAGTTTTAAGCTTAGTCTTAAACTGAGACTAAGACTGTGTCTGCTTCCAGAACCTGAACTGGGATCTGGTTCCACAGGAGAGGAGCTTGATAGCTAAAGGCTATGCCCCCCATTCTACATTTGGAAACTCTAGGAACCACATGTAGACCTGCACTCTGAGAGTGTGGTGTTCTGCTGGGATGATATGGTACTATGAGGTCTTTAAGATATGAATGGGCTTGTTCATTGATAAATGCTTTATATGTGAGGAGAAGGATATTAAATTATGTCCTTGATTTCACAGGGACCCAATAGAGGGAAGCTAATGTAGGAGAAATTTGATCTCTCTTACTAATTCCAGTTTAGATGATAAGCACTAAATAATCTTAAATGTATCACTACTGTGTTGGAAAGACTGGTGTCCTTATCTTATTTTTTTCATATTAAATGGCTATGAAGATTTTCTCATTGAGTTTTATCTTCAGTATGTTCTCCATATTTTGTGTTCATGCCTAAGGTGGACTACAAATTTACATTTGTAAATTGCATAAGAAAAGACATTCATTGTGGATATTTGGGTGTCCTCTGGTTGAAATATGGACAGCATGCCTTTCAAACCTTTACTTTGAATGTAGCACAGATTTTTAGCTAAACATAGCCCTTAGTGTTGTTAGTGAGCCTCCAAGACACACAGGAATGTCAGTTGATTGGGTAACACGCTGTGTGCTGTTACAAAGCCATTGTATTATGCATAAAGTCAATCGAATTGTAATGTTTTCCACATTGACATTGACAAGTCCTTATGTGACCCTATAGTTTGACAACATGCTGGTTGTCCACTCAACAACCTCCAGCAACAGTGACTTGGCAAAGAGGATTAAGATGCACCAAATCAGGCTTTACATAGACGGGCAGTACTTAGCACATTCAGTTTATTTTGGTATTTAATATGTAAGTTTGCAAAGGGCCATTATGCAGCTCACTTTCTCTATATGTACACACGCTAGATATGCAAATACACACACGTCCTCACAGTAAGCAGACCAGAACATTTCACATATTACACACGCACATATTCATATTTGACAGCTCACCTCATCTAAAGCTCGAGCCTTCCCTGCTCAGGTTCAGAGATCTGTTTGTGCTCTTGAAAATAATTCAGAAACAAATTACCCTGCCACTTCTAGTCAACAACAGAGACACATGGAGTCCCAGTTTACACTACCACAAGTTGTGAGAGAGACGGTGCTTCTCAAAAAGAGGTGCGCCTCTTCTGTTTTGTTCAGCTACTTGCATTCCAGTGATCTACAGTACTTACTCTATGTATTCTATTTATTAAAAACTGAGAGTTGCACCAAGTATTCAGATATACTATATGCTTATTTAAATTGAGTTGCATCTGAGAGTTGCATCTGACTGTAGGAATCTGACAAGGCAAAATATGTCAGCCCTGTCTCAATAGACATAGAAATAGTGCAGTATAGTAATGCATATTATTGGGACAATAAACCAACCAGCCACAACATTAAAAACACCTGCTGGTCAGTGTGGGAATGGTCAGTGTGTAGCTGGCCATGGCTGACAGGTGTCAGGACAAGCAGTTTATGACAGCTTGCTGTGTATGGGGTTGTATAATTGCAGTGCTCATGCTGACCCTTGTCCACCACAACATTAAAACCACCAATTAGTGCTATCATTATGACTTTGTGTAAATACATTCTCAGTCAGTCTTGTAGATATTTTCAATTCATACTGGCACTTGATATTTGATGTAATTGTAGTTTATATTATATACATTTTTGATGTGATAGTGAATCAAAAAGTGAAGTTGGCTGTATACTTGCTGTAGACCAATGTATGTATGTAGGTTATGGGCCATGTATGTAGGTTATGGGTTATCATCTGTGCCATTGTTCATATACTTCCTGGCGTAGTAGTTTTACAAAGGTCGGCCACACGGGGCATGTGAGAGGATATATTTGTCAGATTTACACAGGACTTTATCTTACGTATGTGTTATGTTAATTTCTGGCAACGTGCACAAACAACTCACCAAATCTACATTGACTATGTATAGGTAGCATGTGACTGCGTACTTAACAGCAAATATATCCCCAGCCTTATTTAAAAGCATATAAGAACAACTTAATTCATTATATACAAGCAAATTATTTAGCTCTTATTGTTCTTATTTCATTAGACACAAGCAGCTACCTTTTAGGAAGTGTCAAAATTGTTACACAGTATACTGCATGGTATTATTTGTGAAAGGCAGCTACTGGGTGTAATTGGGAGGTTAAGTGACCAGACAAAAAGTAAAGAAAAAAAAAAGGACTCAAAACGGTATCCAGCCTTATATAGTCTGTTCACAGTACTGTTATGAATGTTTCATACACCACTTTTTATACCTGTGTAAGCACTCCTGTTGATGTATCTTGGTGTGTGTATGACTCATCTGCTGCATGATATAATGAAAACCAAGAGGACCACTCTTTACTCCACCGAAGCATCTTACCTTTCAAAGTCTCTTTTGTCTTTTTTGCTTTGTAAACACTGACTGCTGACATTGTTTTCCAGTTGTAGAAATGCTATTCTATGACCCCTGAGACTGAGCCAAACAATTGGAAAATCAAGTAAAATGCATTTCTGTCTTTGCTGAACAGTTGGGTACTAATGGAGAATTTATGTCACTCAAAAAGAAAGATACAAGCACGCACAAAGAGAGAGAAATGCTAAAACTCACACACCCAAAGCCATAGAATCCACAGGGATGTGGAGCATCTGACAAGTTTATTGAATTTTCACCATGAAATACAGCAAACCCCTGCTGCCATACTTCATACAAAACTGGTAAGAAAAAGTTTAAAAACACCAAGGTAATAAAATGTAAAAGAAAAAAAAACACAATAAAAAACATTAAATATCAAAATACAGAAAGCATGTTCTTCATTCAACTATAAAAATTTAATCAGCAGGTAAAATGTTTAAAACTTCAAAGTTTACCTTTTACAAATTAACTAGCATCTGCTACTCAATCAGTGCTAAACTTGGGGGAAAAAATTATACAATGAACAGATTGTGCAGCGAATTGTTAGCATACAAGGTTACGCTGCTGTCTCTGTGGAAGCAAAATGTAATGCTGTTTGCATCTATAGTTTTTTTTTAGGTAATGTTACCTTAGTTGCATTACAATCATTACTGTTGTTATCACCACCACACGACATAGACTTCAGAGTCTTTCCTTTGGCTTCACAATTATTTTTCTAGAAAACTAAACTGCAACCTGTGATTCATAGTGAGTATAATAATTGTGTTGTGATGCATGGCATGAATGAAGCTTTACATTTATATTGGAGTGGATGAAGTGCACATATTGTGCAACACTGACAAACCACATGTTTCTTAGTGAAGTTGGATTTATGCAAGGAAAGCATTTTGGTTGGGGTCAGAGAAAAACTACATTTTAATAAGATATTGTATGTGGAGAGACGCTATTTTAATTTACATATGATTTAGCACTTGTTTAGAAAGCGGCACTGGGTTAGTTTGAAAGAGGTAACCACTCTTAGATGCTACTTAATAAACACAACAGATAAGTCACCTGCGTCTGAAGGGTTTGTTCTTTCAGAGACTTTCAGTCCTGTATAACAAGAGAAACAAATGACAATGGGTTTAAGTGAATACTCATTAACTCAAAAACTATTGTGATCAGTAAATAATGGGTAGCAAATAAACAACAACATCAAAAAATAAATGAACCAAACAATTATGGATTAATGTTAATTTGTGTAGGTGGTTAAATTGCAAGTTTAGTAGAATGGTAATTTAACTGGACATCGCCTTTTTGTATGACAGACAGATTACATTAGGCTAATTTTAGATGCTATGGGAGATTCTCTCTCAGCACCACTGACTCGACTCTTATCCCTCTTCTGGCTGCTGTTCCCAAATTTCGGGCATCTCTCTTTTGTCTCGCAACTAGAAGAGTGAGTCTCTCTTTCTTGGTCGGCATAGCTTCTCAACGATCAGCTTTGGTAATCAAGACCATCAATGCGGAGTCGCTAACTATAACTATGATGTAGTCTGTTTTGGAAACTGAAGATTAGTATTTCTCTCAAATGTAATTTTCACAATTCAGACTTAAGAATTGTTTATTAAAAACTTGTTGTCTTGTGAGATTACATCTGTACATAGGAGATTCCTATTTGTTTTTGATTTCCAGAGGGGGTTGTGTTAATGTAGCCTCACTTGACATTCTCTTTATTGTGCTACAGCCAGAACTAAAAACTATTTTAAATTGTAGTTACTCTTTAAAGACCAGCATTGCCAGCATGGTAATTCAGATGTGGATCAATTATAGTGAAAAACAGTTTAATCCAACTTGTCTAAAAACTTAAACTAAACTAAATTGCTGGTGTACTGTAAATCTCTACACACACACACACACACACACACACACACACACACACACACACACACACCTAAAATGAAACTTAGCCAGACATCAACAGCAGTAAGCACAGCCAGAGTCACTTGGAAAGAGTTCAAACACCATCTGTACCGATGTAGTCTTTTGAGTATCTGGGGACACGAGCATTGTGTATGTGTGTCCCTCAGTGCTTTGTCTGTGCTCATCATAAAATGACCTCAGGAGCTGGGGGTACGGGCATTTTGGCACTTGGCCAGTAAATCTAACTCTCAGATACATTAACAACAAACAAAAAGAAATACAGCCATCAGCTAGACTGGTCAGGTGAAATGTAAAGCAGGAGAATAAAGACATTATAAGCACTAAAAACCTATAAGTTTTAGTGTCCCCTGGGTGATTCAAATTTAGGTACAACAACAGTGTTCAGGTGTGAAAATGTTACATTATAGTAACTTTCATTGAGACTTTGTTGGGCAATACATGGACGAACACAGACAAGAGGAAAATGAGAGAAACTGAAGAAACATGACGAGGGACTAAAGTTCATAAGCTGGATCAGGATAAATACATTTACATTTATAAAATACATTTATCACACAACTATTGTTGGCAACAATGTTCATATCATCTTGTTTGTATTGTTTTATGCTAAATGTCTTAGCATAGCTTAAAACTAAGCTACTGCAGTTAAGCTACTATAACTGAAGTACTAACATGTGGCTAGCTGAGGTTTTACAGTTTTTATTTGCATTTTCATTTGAGCACAAAATGTTCTCAGTGTAAAGTTCTTAAATATTGTAAAAGAGCTTTTATGTTTGGCTGAGGTGAAAAAGAGAAACAAAAATGCTATATTTCCATCATAGTGTTGATTTCTTTCACACTCTTTCAATTATGTCATGTTCCTTCATCCTGGTCTTTATCAGTTGTTCATAACCACCAAACTTTTTCCATCCATCCATTTTCTGAAGCGCTTAGTCCCCGTAGGGGTCAAACTTTTCCCAATTATTTATTTTAATTATTTGTTTTATTTAATTAATAATAGTGTTTGATGGAAATGTGCCTTAATTTGCATTTGCCAAGTTGGATGCTAATTTTCCCAAAATATGGTACATTATTTGGATGTATTCATATATTTGAATTGAAAGACACTATTACTACACTTTACTATATTATACTATACTATAATGTACTATACAAATGCTAAGATGATTTTATATATGTGCTCCTGCACCACTGATATTGGTTTTATTATTGTCTGTTTAAGATAAGAAGGCTTCAGCACTGATCAACAAAATCCTACTGTTGCATCATACTATTATTGATTAACATTATGAATCTGGGTAATGTTACTTCGATTTACTCTCTCTTTTTCTGTGTGTGTGTGTGTGTGTGTATGTGTGTTTTCTGAAACACATATTTCATGATGACAGATGAATACAACATTGGCCAGCAAGAGGAATTAATGAAATGGATGTCTGAGACATGTTTCTTGTTAAAACGTAAAAGGCTTGAATAATTACCCATCATGCATCTCAGCAAGGTTGATACTGGGCTGCGGGACAGAATCCATCGATCAGTGTGTGTGTGTGTGTGTGTGTGTGTGTGTGTTTCTGTATTAGCTGTGTGGGTGATGTACTTACCTTGTTCTCTGGCATCGGACTCCATCCTCATTATGTTTGTAGGTGTGTGTGTGTGCAAGAGTGAAGGAACATGGATTCTGTTGTCATCTCTTAATTTACCAGGGTCCTTGTGTCAGGCAGGCACTGGAAACATTTGTGAAGCAAACTTAACGAAGATGTTATTGAAATAACATCAGTGTCATTAGGGCCACAAATTGCTGCATATTGGAAGAACATGCTTCATGAGGGAGAATGTACACGGAGCACCTGGTTTGTTTTCATATGAAAGACAAAAACTTTATTAATTCAGAGGTATGTTTGAGATAGAAAGACGTTCCCTATAATTCACATCATGACACCATCTCCTCTCAAGAAATGAAGTGGTATTTAATTCAGAAAATTCACAGACTAATGAATGGGTGGAAGATGAAGGTGTGTGCAGATGATGAGGGTGGTATGTAAATGTACGGTTTAATGACAGAGTATGACCTCGTGTGTGTGTGTGTGTGTGTGTGTGTGTGTGAGAGAGAGAGAGAAAGAGAGAGAGAAAGAAAGAGAGAAAGAATTTGTCACTGTCTAGACCCCGCTCAACCATTTTCAGTGTTCATTTACACTCCCTCTCTGTCGCTGTTAATGTCTGTGTGTATAAATGAAAAATGTATTAATGACTGAATATGGCCTGGACAGTGACAGTGCATTGACTAATGATGGAACGAGCAAGCTCATTAATAAAGGTCTTATCACCTCTGAGCAGACTCAGTTACGCACACACACGCACGCACACACACACACACAGACACAGACCTCACATTTTGTTCAATGTCATACATGCGTTTGTCTTTATAATCAATGTTTTGGCCCCAGTTCACCTTTTTGTTACCATTAAGTTGTGCAAGAATCTTTGTAGGTCAAAGTTACAGTACCTTAAGTACTGGAAAGTCATTTTTATTGTATGAACATATCAAACCTCCTGTCTCCTGAAAAAAAGATTTTTAAAAAACGAATGTAATCATTATGTTGTCATGCTATGTGTTTTGTAAGTGAACGAGCAAATTACATAGTTAAATTTAACATTGTTTTAGTAACTTTCACCATTTATTTATTTTGCACTAAGTCACATTCCTAGATTAGCTGTAGTGTGAGTGTATCTAGTGTGTCTCCCTCTGTTAGATATTAGTCATTTAAAGAAGTTTTTAAAAGTTGATGCATTTCATGCCACTTCAGCGTCTTGACAGTTATCCCACCTGCTCAGTGTGAGCCTTTGTAAAAGAGATGGAGAGCTCTCTAGCCTACAGATAGCAGAAAGATAATTAGCTAAATCTCCATGGGTGGCCGAGGCGCCCTCAGTCCCTACAATGAAAATAGTGTGTTCCCATCCATGCTGTCAGTGGGACCAGCAGTCAGGTAAAAATCCCTTAACTGATCTAAATCAACTAATTATAATCACTAACTATACAATCTCTCTCTGTCTCTCTGTCTCTCTATCTCTCTCTCTCTCACTCGGTCGCTCTCTCTCTCTCACTCACACACTCACACACACAAACACACAGGTAATGGTGGTCACAATACAGTGACGGCAATGCCAGCGGTGCTTCTCAAGGACTGATCCAGACTCTACATTGTATTATTTCATTGTTACTAGTTGTTGATTTTGTTTTTTGTTTTTTTATTTTTTTGTTTTTTTTACATTTACCTCATTTTGGTGCAGTGGTTAGCACTGTCACCTCACAGCAAGAAGGTCCTGTGTTTGATTCCAGGTCAGCCAGGGACTTTCTGTGTGGAGTTTGCATGTTCTCCCTGTGTTTGCGTGGGTTCTCTCCGGGCACTCCGGCTTCCTCCCACAGTCCAAAGACATGCATCAGGTTAACTGGGGACTCTAAA